>CAUYLG010025288.1:0-47766 GCA_963573385.1 Cacajao melanocephalus
AAAAAAAAAAAAAAGAAAGAAAAAAATTCATAATAACTATATATTCAAATATCTTATATACTACTATAAAACACATGTTTGGTACTGGAATTTAGAGGTAAAATGTAATTTTCTATATGGCAATGGCACTTATCCTCCCTAAATACACAGACTAGAAAGGACTCATAGTCGATAATTTAATTGTTTCTACAATACTGAAAAGTGATTCAAAAGTAATTTAATGCATGATTAATACTTTGGTTATGTTATTACACTGTATATTTGTGCACACATCACATATAATAAAGTTCACCATGATTTGGGATGCATACTTTGTAGTAATCAATGAATACATTTTTCATAATACATAGCTTACTTTCTCATTTTAAAGAAAATGATCTATTTTTATGTTTTGTTAGTTTTATCAACTGCACAACAAAGGTGACTGCTATAGGTTAGTTACTTTCCCCTTCCAAATCTTATGTTAAAATGTGATCCCCAATGCTCAAGGTAGGGACTAATGGGAGGTATTTGGGTGATAAGGGTGAATCCTTCATGAATAGATTAATACCCTCCATGGAGGATGGAGGTGAGCAAGTTCTTACTATATTAACTTTACTGAGAGCTGATTGTTAAAAAGAGCCTAGCAGCTTCCCATAGCTTTCTCTTGCTGCCTTTTGTACCATGTGATCTCTGCATCCACCGGCTGCCCTTCTCCTTCCACCATGAGTGGAAGCAGCCTGAGACCCTCACCAGATGCAGATGACAGCACCATACTTCTTGTACAATCTGCAGAACCATGAGTCAAATAAATCTATTTTCTGTATAAATTACTCAGCCTCAGGTATTCTTTAAAACAACACAAATGAACTAAGACAGTGATAAATCACAAAATCAATTGTTTATGTATAATTCAATCAGTTTCAACAAATAATGCATTTCTCAGCAAATTTGTGAATTATTCCCACTTATATTAATTGATTGCTTCCAATATGTTAAAAACACTTAGTTTAAAAAGGTAAAAGTGAGTAATATAGATCTAAACTGCTTACTGAACTTTCAGTAAAATCTTCAAAATAATACTTCATGGATTAGCCAATTTAAAAGAAACAAAAATTGAGTAATATGATTTCATGGTTAAGGCGTTTGAGGTAGACATAACATTCCAGTCAAAATAGGAAATGGAAATAATTTTGGGATTAAAGCTGAATTAGCTCTCTGAACAATGTTAAACTAACAGAAATTTCATGGTAAACTAGTTGATTTTCCCCATTCATTATAATTATAGTAAAGCTACTTCCTCTCGCTAAATATTTGATTAGTTCTTATTATGTTGTAAAGTTTTTTTTTATTTTTAATAAGATTGAGATTCCTCTAGAGAAACAATAATTGTTTTCTGTTTACTCAGTCTACAAAAGTGAGAAGGTTTTAATGGAACAGAATTCTTGGTCAAATCGCATGCTTCAAAAATATTAGCCTCAGCCTGGATTTGAACATAAAAACAGTAATTTAACAGTAACTGTAGCTAACATTTATTTAGTGCTTATTCAGGGTCAGTCACTGATGAAAAATTTGGAAGCATTAACTTATTTAATTTTCATTCTTTTCACTTCCTTACTTTACAGATGGAAATAATGAAGCACAGGAAAGTTAAGTAGCTCCAGGATATAATAACTAAATGTTCAGTCCATATTTAATTATTTCTAAGCTTTTAAGCACATAAAAAAGAGAGAATAGTATTATAATGCCTATGTATCAACTAATCAGCTTCAACAACTATAAACTCAGGATCAATCTTGATTTATCACATCCTATCCCATCTCATACCCTTTCATCTTACCCAAATAATTTTTAAATACATTCCCAGCTTTATATCATTTTATCAATAAATATTTCAGTATATATCTCTAAACTAGAGGGACTTTTAAAAAACAAAGTCACAAAAGCAATATCAGACAGAAACAAAAACAGTAGAGAAACCACAATCATTTTTTATTGTCATCAAATATCCCAGTCACTGTGTGCAAATAGCTCTATTTCTCTAATATTTCAAAATAGGTTGTTCAAAACAAAATTCCGCTAAGGCCCATAAAGTACCATTTCTATGCTTCTTAGCCTCTTTTATTCTGCAGTTCCCCATCTCTTAATATTATTTCTCATTACAATTTATTTTTTAGAAAAAATTTTTAAAATTATACTTCACATTTTAAAACAGGCTAATCACTATAGAAAAGTTACAGAACTATGACAAAAGACTCATAATATTTTCACTTAAATAAAGTTATTGTTAACGTTTTGATATATTTTTGTTTTCTGCTGCTTTCTATCTTTAACCACCTCTAAGATATTGAAAGAAACATAGCACGACTGAAGTTAAGTTTGCAAGTGATAGGAATCAAGGCTGTGTTCTAAAAAACATTAGCAGTGTACAAAAGACTTCATGTTGTATGTGTATCTTAAGGGAAATGAGTCATACATATTGTTATTGATCATACATTTAAAAACATGGATGTAGAGAAAATCAGTCCTAGTTAGGCTGCCATGTTCCATGACCCTTCTCTTTCATTGTGGTTAATGGTGAAACAGTCACTGACTGAGATTAGAAAGCACCTATTAAATACAGACATCCCACTGCAGAAAGTAAGAGATACATTTGAGTGAGATGAAAAAGGAGCACTGCTGTTCTTATATATGCAATCCAAAAGGTTCACCCTCTATCAGGTAGAGCCATTCTATGTTGAACTATGAACACAGCTTCTGTACTGTGTCACTGAGAGTAAAGGCAGAAAGTGAAAAAGAAAGACACTCTTTCCACAACTAGTCAGGTCATTCTAACTCAGCACATTTTATGTATATATATATATAAACAGTAAAGGTTGAATCCTTACCTTTAGGAAAGCAGTATGCATATAACTCCAAATTATAAAATCACAAATCTTAACTGGTGACCACAGCAACTAGGCAGTACAATATATTTTGTAGACAGTGAAGTGAGGTAGAGAAGTTAATGGTTTGCCCATACCCCAAGGACAATCCATCCCCCAATACTAAAATATGAATAGCACCAAAATAGAAGCTTGAAGAGAGCAACATTATTTTCCAATATGATGCAATTAATAGTGGCCTTATCATAGCATATGGTCTCTTTCCTAAGATATTCTTAATTGGGTATATGCAAGTAACCTTCCCTGACAAATGTGAGCTACTTCAAGGAAAGAATTTGTACAGGTTTTGTTTATTGCTGCATTTCCAGAGCTTTTAACAGATCCCAGCATTAGCAGTCACTCAACAAATAACAAATAAACAACATTAACACTGCCCTTCTTGTCTTGAAAATGAGTACAGAGGAAAGAGGGTCAATGCCAGCAAGAAGATGGAAAATAGGACTCTAGTGCTTATCTCCTGCAGAAACATCAATTTGAACAACTATTCATACACACAAATACCTTCACAAGAGCTAAGGAAACCAGATGAGAGATTATAGCACCTGCATATAGTACAGAAACAAAAGACACATTGAGGAATGTAGGAAATATCGTATTACATTACCCATGTCACCCTTCTACCAACTCCAAGCAGCAAAGCATGGAGAGAGATATTTTCCACATGGGGAAGGAGAAGGATGTGAACACAGGACTTTATATCAGATCCCAGCACCAGGCCTGTCCCAAGAAAACTAATGGTGGGCAGCGCCCCGGATCCCCAGATTCCAGGCCAGCACCTGTGGACTGAGCCTAAAGATCTGCCCTAGCACCAGGTTAGATCTGTAGCTCTAGGCTCCAGGCTTGAGGAACAGACTTGATCTCTAGTCTGCTCCATCACTGGGCTGACCTCAGTAGCCCCAGGCTCTGGACCTCATCTAGCACAAGGCTGGCCACAGCAGCCTCAGGCTCTGGATTGCCTCTACCTTCCAGCCAACCCCAGAGGCTCAAGGCTCCTGAGTGCCTCAGCACTGAGCTTGGCCATGGCCCCAGGCTTTAGGCCTGACCCCACTAAAAGGCTACTGAAGCCCTAGTTATCAGGTCAACACCTACAAAACCAAACCCCAGGAAATCACCTGCAGATACAGGATCCAGGCCCAGTCATTTCCATGCCAGTGCCTGTGGCATCAGGTTCCAAGCTGGTACCCACCGACACAGCCTCCAAGTCTACCCTGGCACTAAGCAAGTTCCCATAGCTGCAGAATCCAATGTTTAAAAACATTGAACTCAGAAGCAGAAAGAGAATGGTGGTTCCCAGTGGATAGGGGTGGGGGTTAAGGGTTTGGGGAAGTGTTAGTCAAATAATACAAAATTTCAGTTAGGAAGAATAATTTCAAGAGATCAAATTTCACAATATGGTGACGATACTTAATAACAATGTATTGCATTCTCAAAAACTGCTAAGAGGGTAGATTTTAAGTGCGCTCTCCACAAACAAATTAAAAGTATATGATGAGATAATGCATATGTTAATTAGCTTGATTGGAACATTCTACAATACATACATATTTCAAAACAACATATTATTCTTGGTAAATATATAAGCTGCCAATTAAAAATAAGTGTTTAAAAAGAAAATATGTAAAAAGCAAACAGACAAGAAATTAGAAGTACTAGATTCATACTATTAAAATAAGTGCTCATGGATGGGAGTGTGGTACCCAGTCATTTCAGGAACACTTTTGTAGCTCATACCAAGCTAATATACAAATTACTGTTGATAAATAGTACTTGTAATCACATACATTCTTGCATTTCTGCTAGAAATATCCTATTTAAATTATTTAAAATTGCAAAGATATAAAGAGATTGGGAACTCTTAATATATGATTATTTTAAATGTTGAAAAATACCATTTATATGTAATTAACATTTAAAATTCTGTGGAAAATCAATCTTTATTCTCTATTGCTCTTTCAAGGATAAAAGCATCTTTGTGATTTATATGTGGTATAAATTTCATTTATAATTTCATTATAAATTCATAAGAAAGTAAAAACACAACAAACAACAACAGCAAAAAAAAAAAAAAAGTCTTTGCCAAATTCTGATTATAAGAAAAAGATTAATCAAGAGAGAGGAGAAAATTGTTCTCTTCTGGAAGAATTTCCAGACAGAATAAATTCATTTGGAAATCCATAATCTATACTTCCTATGCAACAGTACATATCTTTTATTCCACTCGTTGCTTAACTGATTGACTTGCCAGTTTCCAGCAGCTTCATGCAGTACAACTTGATTGTATTTAAAATTAATTTTTAATTATAATGGACACACAAGATGTTTTGATACAGGCATATAATGTGTAATGCTAACATCAGGGTCATTGGGTTATCCATCACCTCAAGCATTCATCATTTCTTTGTGTTGGAAACATTCCAACTCCACTCTTTTCGCTATTTTAAAACATACAATAAACTATTGCTGACTGTAGCCATCCTGTTTTGCTATTAAATATTAGATCTTTCTCATTCTAACTGTTTTTGCACCCATTAACCATCCTCACTTTTTACCCCTACTCTCTACTACCTTTCCCAGCTGCTGATAACCATCATTCTATTCTCTGTTTCCATGAGTTCAATTGTTTTAATTTAATGTCATTATGACCTCCAGTTCCATCCATGATGTCTTAAATGACAGGATTTCATTTACTTTTATGGCTGAATAATATTCCATTGTGTGTATGTACCACATGTTCTTTATCCATTCTTTATTGATGGACACTTAAGTTGATTCCAAATCTTTGCTATTGTGAATAGTGATGCAATAAACATAAGAGTGCAGATAGCTCCTCATATACTAATTTCCTAGCACTGGGATTGCTGAATTATGTGGTAGTTCTATTTTTAGCTTTATGAGGCACTTCCATACTGTTCTCCATAGTGGCTGTACCAATTTACATTCCTACCAATGCTGTGTGAGGATTCACCTTTCTCTACATACTTGCCAATATTCATTATTGCTTATCTTTTGGATGAAATCCATTTTAACTGGGGGAAGATGATATCTTGTAGTTTTGATTTACATTTCCCTGATGATTAGTGGTATTGAGCATTTTTTCATATATTTATTAGCAGCCTAGTTCCATTCTTCTGAAGTATTAGCAGTCAAGTTCCATTCTTCCATATAGATATCCGTTTTTCCCAGCAGCGATTGCTTAAGAGGCTGTCTTTTCCCCAAAGTTTGCTTTTGGCACCTTTCTGACTACATTATGCCTCAGCCTATGTTGAAATGTCTTTCACTTCCTGTCCAAGAGCCTCTATAACTCATGGTATGGGAGCTAACAATATCACATTCCATGCTGAAAAATGAACAACCCTGAAATTCTGAGAAATTGTTACCACATGGGTCTGCTCTTGACCACTGTGGATGGTGACAGCTCAACTATAAATTATTTTCTCTATTATTTCCCAGGCAGGCATTTTGAAGATACATTTCTAAGATTTTAAAGAGGGCCACAGTGAGATGGAACACTAGTTCATTGTAATAGTGGCAAACAATATAGCAATATATTTATTTTCCTTTCTTACCTTTTCTACTTTTCTGGAACTCCATTTCTGCTTTCTGGGATCACTTCTCAAATATATTATCTACACACACGCCTTTGTCCTGGGCTTTACTTTCAATAAACACTGGACTAAAAATGTAAGGTTTCTGTTATTTTCTATGAATATATTGCTGAGAAGCTATGTTTCCTATATATAAGTTGTTATTGTTCCTCAGCTAAAAATGTCCCAATAATTCCTCACAATTATTAGCATAAATACCCTTATAATGACCTCAGGTCCTATGCTACCTGGTTCTTGGCTACAGCTGTGTCATTTTGTATCATGCTGTCTACCTCACTTAACCATCCAGATTTCCTTACATTTTCTAAAGCTTTCATAACTATATGCCCACTTTGACACTTGGACTTGTTATTTATTCTTCCTAGAAGTTCTTATAACAGATGTTTGCATAACAAACTTGTTCACCTCTTGCAAATCTCACTTAAAATGCCATTTGCTCAACTTCCCTTATCATTTTTCTAGAAGAGAAATACTCTTTAATCCTTGAAGAAACAGTGATAGAATACCTTTGGGCATTGGAGACTCATGGCTATATTAACAATAAGTGAGAGAGAGAGTACAAAAACAAGCATGTGGAGAAAGTGGTTATCACACTGAGATGTAAGAAATATGAATTTGGTCTTTGTTCCTTGTTTCTGGCACAGAGCTGCTAAAAATACTTTGATTCACCCAAGGTGATGAGTGCCTTTTTTATGCTAATGAGATGATCGGTGGGTGGGTGCTCCTAAGTAGCTGCAAGATGGAAGTTGGTCACTAGAAAGACCAAGCCATGATTAGAAGGTTGGATCTTTCAATCTCACTCCCCAGCCTTTAAGGGGGAGAGAAGGGCTGAAGATTGTCAATCATCAATGGCTAATGATGTTATCATTAATGTCCACACATTGAAACCTTCATAAAAACCCCCTAAACCATGGAAAACAGCAGTGCTGGCAAGGTAATGTACCCACAGAGGACAAGCAAGCTCCACCTCCCTTCCCCATACTCTGCCCTATGCATCTCTCCAATCTGGCTGTTACTGAGTTATATCCTTTGCAATGAACTAATAATAGTGAATAAACTGTTTTCTCGAGTTCTCTGAGTCATTTTTGAAAATTAGCAAACCTGAGGAGGAGGTCTTAGAAACCCCAAATTTAGAGCCAGTGGTCAGTAGTACAGATGGCCTTGACTTGAGACTGACATTGAAAATGGGAGCAGTCTTATGGGACTCAGATCTTAACCTGTGGAGTATGACATTAACCCAGCTGGTGTCCAGAGATTTGGAGAATTAATTAGTGTGAGGAAATAATCCCACATATATGATGTCTGAAGTGTTGTGTGTAGAAATACATCTCCACAGTAATAATGTTAGTCTTTATCTTGTTTAAATCTTTTCCCTATTTGGCAATAGGGCAACTGTTTCTGGGTGATAAAAAGCTTTGCTATTGTCTCATTATAAATGTCATTCTGCTCTGAAAGGTCAGATTCTATTATCACAAAGGCTGAAGAATGAATCATAAGATGATTTTGAAGAATATAAAAGGAACAAATAACAATTGAGTAGAAAGTCACAATTTTATCAAAAGTCACAGGTATACGGAACAGAATTTTACTAAAAACATGCATTTAAATGTAAGGTCTTTTGAAAAGATTCTGCAGAAATGCAAACTCATCTACACTATCATCAAAGGTAAAGGCAGAGACTGAATACTAAAAGGCTGTATATTGAATATCATATCTCTATGGACTCCTCTGGTGAGCTAAATTAAGTACAACCCAACAGTAAAAAAGAAGGATACCTTAATGTTCATATTTCTAAGAATTGGAACAAGTAAAGTTGTTTCTGAAAAGTGATATCTTCTTTAAGAATTAGTTTCAAAGCAAGAGGTACAGTCATAGGTTTTAACTTTTTCTCTTCTGTGATTATTTAGCTGATAAAAACTATTGGACCAACAGCATGATCTCTAACCTTAGAATCTATTCAGGTACAAAAAGGATAGTTCTCCAAAGCCTCAGCTGTCACAGTAAAGGTTTGGCCATTCTACTTGTCTATGCTTATCATCAAGACAATGCCTCACTGGGGGCATCAGTTTTATTTCTCATCACTAGAGTCTAATTTAAGATGTAGCCTGTTACCAGTACTTATGAGACTCTCTGGGTAATTTAAACTAGTAATTAGCACAACTGGACAAGGCATTAGAACACCAACATGGATTAGTACCCTTTATGTTAGGAAAAATCTGAAGAACAGTATATTTTAATCGCTGACAGAAATTTAACATCACCCTGCATTCTCTGCATAATCAGGGCTGTGGGGGAAATTTAATCTTTTAAGGCAAACAAGAAAATGTAAATCAGGTTTCCAAAACTGAATATTAGCTATGGTGTGTTGTATTCTAGTGCATATATATAAAATGCATGCATATTTTTAATATAAAAATTTTATATAAGTAGATTCAGCAAAGAATCTCACTGTAGACTGTAAGTGATAGTAATTTAGGGTACTTATTTCAAATTAGAAATCTCTTACATTTATAGGCATTGACCATTTTCTCTGAAAGGTGGAAAAAAGACATAATGATCGGCTGTATATGTGTTACTATCTTAGTTTTAACAGTAGTTTTGGGTAAGGCAGAATGGTTTACCTAGTAAGTTGTCTCAGTGGTGGTCCTACCTTGAATTTGCTCAGAAATACACACTGAGACGAGGACCTTAAGAGATTTATTTTAACCACATGAGTGCTTTGAGATTTCAGGAAACACTAGTAGAAGAGTGCAAAGTGAGAGAGAGTAGAAAGCTGAAAAAGACCTCTAGTTTCAGCTCTGACATGTATGAAGCTTGAGAGTCCCTACATCTGTCCTAATAAAAGAAAACCTGTGAAATCTGAAAATCAATTATTTGTCTTAGTATTATCAGAGAACAGAGGTCATGGGGTAAAATGCCATCTTAAAATCCAGAGAAGCAATCACATTCAGAGAGATACATAAACTAAGAACTGTTTATCTGGAGCAGAAGCTGCTGGAGCCATGAAGTGGTAGGAACTCTTAAATGTTAACTTTGATGAACTGCTGTAGGCTGACTGTGGTCCAATGTGTTATATATAGAAACTCTGGTTGGCTGTGATCTTAAAGGGATCCCCCAAACACTTTTGTGGGCATTCCTTGCATGAGCCTTACCACATTCTCATGATGATGATCTGAGAAAGAGTCTCTTATGTCCTTCGCAAGTGAATGGGAGTAATAACTATTGTGAAATAAGCCAATAGCCTTATCTATTAATAAAGGCCTGGTTCCAAGGGATAAAGGTTTTCCATAGCTCAATTCAATTACTTTGTTTCATCCAGGGGAATAAATTTATTTGCAGTCCAGACCCCATAACCTTTCTGATTCACTGGAATTGGGCAAATGATGGCAACATTGTCAACAGAACTCAGGGCTTCAAGAAAACTGACAGGAAACTCTACAGCCAAAAAATGGAATAAAGGCCTGGGGGAGAAAAAAAATCTGTATCACAGAAGAAACAATTGTGACAGTTAGAGCACTGAGACAGAGAGACATTAAAAGGCTAATATTTAATCTTTATCAAAGACTAAAGATTTATTTATCTCAGTTCCTACTGCCTGACACATTTCCAGCTTTTAATGAAAAGCACACTAACAGTTAAAGAAAAAACAGCCTGAAGAGAAAAATTAAGCAATATAACAAGGCTCAGACACCACAAAAATGTTGGTTATCAAAGAGGAAATTTAAAATAACTATGATTAACATGTTAAGTTTTCTAAAGGAAAAATTAGGCAACATGCAAGAATACACAAGTTATGTAAACAAAGAGATAGAAACTCTAAGAAAAAATAAAAGAAAATAGTAGAAATTAAATATACTTTAACTGAAATGAAAAATGTCTTCAATAGACTCATTGGTTAACCATGTGCCAATAGAACCTGGGGAAAAAGGAAGGAAAGAAGCAAATAAGCAGAACAGAACATCTGAGAACTTGAAATGATATCAAAGGGTGTGATATATGTGTATTAAGAATACCAAAAGTTGGATAGAGAGAAGGGAAGCAGAAGAAAAAGATGAAGTAATATTGTCTGCAGACTTCCCCAAATTAGTATCAGATATGAAACCACAGATCCAGGAAGCTTAGAGAAAACCAAACTAAACAAATAAGAACACAATAACTACAAACAGATAAGCATATCAGAATCAAACAGCAGAAAACCAAAGAGAAAAATCTTGAATTTATATTTTTTAAAAGGAAGAAAAAGTGTTACCTATGGAGATAAGAATTACAATACACTTCTCTTCAGAAATCATGCCAGAAAGAAGAGAATACAATGAAATATTGAAAGAAAAAACAACTTAGAATTCTATCACCCACAAAACTTTTTCTCAAAAGTGAAAAAGAAATAGACTTTCTCATACAAGCAAAAACTGCCAAAATTTATCACCAACAAGTGTACCCTGCAAAAAATATTAAAAGAAGGTCTTCAGGAAGAAAATGATGTAAGAAGTGTCATAGAAGGAATTAGTGAAGGTTAAGCAGTATATTTTATTTTTTTAGCATCTTAATTGATCCAAAAGTTAACTGTTTTAAACAATAATACTGAAAATGAAGTGAGTGATTATACCATACATATAAGTGAAATGAATCACAGCAATTTAAGAAGAAACGAGCAAATAATTGGGAATACTCTCTTGGAAGGTACCTGCACTACATGTGAACTATTATAGTGTATGATGGTGGGCTTAGATTAGTAAAAATGTACACTGGAAACTCTAAATCAACGACTAAAAAGTATTAGGAATTATAACTGATACCCTGAGAGGGCAGATAAAATTGAATCATTTAATTTCTCAGATAAGACTAGAGAAGGTAGAAAAAAGCGGAGGAGAGAAATGAAGACTACAACAAATACAAAATATGGTAGATATTACTCCAACTATACCAATAGTCACTTTAAAAGTGAAGGGTCTAATGATACCAATTAAAAGACAAGTGTCAGAGGGAGTAAAAAAAGCCAGACTATTTGTGTCTACAACAAACCACTTTAAATATACACAGTCACATAGGTTAAAACTAAAAAGACGAAAGCCATTAAAGACTGTGTTACCATTACTAGAGACGGCACAAAAAGCTTGTCTATGCTATAAACTCTGGAACTTCATGGAGAACGCAAATTTCAATGTTTTAGGATCCACAAGGCAAGAGAGTTATGTAAATTATCCAACAAATCCCTTTAAAAGTTGATGGCAGTTTGCAGTGGGTATTTGCACCTGGAACATTTTTGGGTTTTTCATGCTCAAGAATGGAGTGATCTCTTGTGTTCAAAGAAAGTTCAAAGGAAAAGAGTTCAGGCGATAGCAGCTGGAGGCCAGGACTGCATATATGGACATGATAACTGCTGGTGAGTATGAATGGGAATACCATCGGCTACACTGACTGAACTAAACTCAAAGCAGGGGTTTTAAATAAAGGGTAAAACATGAGCTTACCAGAATCTGTGGACTCTGGGAGGATCCCTTAGTAGAAACAAAATTTTCGTAAAACAATCACATCTCCACCATTATGGTGCTCACTGTCTGAATTATCGTTCTTATTTAGAAACTATACATACAACTTGTAGGTGATCCCAGAATGACTACTCTGTTAGACCTATGGAACTGATCTTGAGGTATATTTTTTTCTTTTTCCTTTTTTTTTTTTCTTTTTATCAAGACTAAAGTTTCCCAGAGCTTATATGTGAATTATTTAATATTTTCTAACCTTAATCAAATCTAATTTCATGCAATTATAGTGCTTTTCTATAAGTCATCTCTTATTCTTTTTTCATTGTTACATATTTAAAGCATAGCATAAGATAGATTAAAAAGTTTAGAACCATTATTGTATTATTATATAAAAATGGAATTGAAAGGACATAAAAATTCTGAAACCATAATACCTTAAAGCGTATTGTGCTCATTCAATAAAGCTATTTTCTCCCTCACAAAGGAGCTAGTCAAACCTCATCTAGTAACTGACTAGAATGACTCAATTCCATAAGGACCACTTGGTGACCAAGATAGTTTTATGGATTTTTTGGGATTGGATGAGAAATTTGTATATTTTCTAATATTGTGTTTGGGAAAAAGGAAATCTAGGAAGTTTTACATATTTCTTAAAGGATATATCACTGAAAATAGTTACATGAAAAGAGGATGTAAAAGTACCTTAAGAATTTCTATATAAGACAAATGCAGATTTTAAAAAAGATGAATTCCAAATCAATTTTATGCTATTTCTACTATTTTCTAAAATCATAAATTTCCTTTTTTAAAAAAAACAAATTCCCAGCTACAAAAGGAAACTGTCTTGCTGAGGACAAAATAAGGTAAAATAATAGTTCTCAAAACTTTTAGCTTTGTGCATTTTTAGAAAATATTTTCTCAAAAAGCAAGCATGACACTGTAGGTGTCACATCACAGGGGTTCCCCAGATGCTTTGAAAGATCATCATGCAACCATAGCTTCCATAATAAGAGGAACAATATATAGAGACATGCTGTCCCTCCCATTAGTGCCAGCAGGCTCTGACCCTGTGGTTAATTCCACTTTGTCTTGAACTCCAAATGGGAGCGATAGTCTGTGCACTTGATACATTGTTAGCACAGCAGGGAAAGTTCATTTGGAAATAATCAAATGTTTCAGTTATTCAAAAGAAAAGGGATATTTTAAAAAGAGAAGCATTTTAACTTGAAAAATTTACAACTAAAAATTGGATGGAGAAGATACAATGTGGAAGCAAAGGACATTAATATTTATTGAGTCTACAAACGAGCACTACATTCAAATTATCTCAGCTTTGACAATATTAACCCTCAGAAAAATATTATTATCCCCATTTTACATCTGATGAAAACAAGACAAGAAGGGGAAAGATGATTTGCCTGGGATGTTATACCATTTAATGCGGAAGTTTGACATTTAGTTGGCTTTTGCTGAACTATCTTCTAACCCTCTGTCTCTGCCTGACATTGCACTCAAGAAGAGTAAATAGTCCCCTAAAAGAATTGACACAGCAAAAAGATATATCTGAAACACATATTTTAATATAAATTAAAAATTTAAGAATAAAGTATCTTTTTAAAATGTAAATTTAATTAATATTTAAGCATATGATAGTACAAAACACTTAATCCTATCTTTTAATTTAAATTTATTATTGCTGGTCAGCCAGTGTATTTAAGAAGCTGATATATAGTAATATTTACATAAGGCTATACAAATGCTACAATAAAACTAAACTAACCTTAGGGAGTTGATTAGTGATGCTGTTTTCCTAGTCATTATAAATTGTTAAAAATCTATTCATGAATATAATGCATCATGCTACAATCACAGTGATATTAATTAAATAATGGAAACACTATGGGGTTTTAAAATATTTATAAAAAGATGTAACTGTAATTAAATTCTAATCAAAATGTAGTATGCAAATATCATTTTAAAAGATGGTTTTTGAAATTCTGTTTAGCAACAAAATTATTTAGTTAGAAGATATTTTGATAGCCTACCTGTGGTGAAAGTAGAAGGATCTTCCACCACTATTCCTTTTCCGGTAATTGCTGGAGTGAGTTAGGATCATAAAAAATCAGGAATGAATTGCTTTTCTTGAATAGATGGAGAGATTTCACATTTCTAGGGCTTGTGTAAAGAAAACATATAGGGATAAATAGCAAAAATGTAAAAGATAGTGAAAAATTACACCCAGATAATTGAATAATAGAGTTCAAAGGAAAAACATGAACAGAGAGAAAATCATGAGGCAAAGATAACTGAAAACCTTGTGAATCAGAAAAAATTCATTGAATTGTCAGTTGTTCACTTGCAGCAAAACTTCTCAATTTCTCCTAATGTTATATAAAGTTCAACTGGAACATGGTCGAGAAATGGTGGTGTTTCAGGGGTAAAGCAAAAAGTAGATACCTAGGGTCTACGTTTGAGTAGACACAAGGTCAGAGAAGAGCAGAGTGGTTAAAGAAGGAAGTTAAGGAAGTTGAGAACAATCATTTAATTCTTATTAAAAAATTTAATGTAATTCTTAAGCTAAATAAGAGATGACTGAGAGAAATAAATTCTCCTTCACTTTTGTTAGCTGGTGTGTGTGTGTGTGTGTTGGAAGGGGGAAATTGGTTTCTGGGTTTTTTGCCATATGTAAATTAGGGTGTCAGTAAAGATTTCTGTTTTGTTTTCTTTCTACTAAAAGAAATAATCTTTCCATGATACTGAAAGACTTAGAGAGCACACAGAATATGACACATGAATTAATTACAAATGACACATCTAATTTAGAATATCAATTTCAATTCAGCTTTTAACATATTATTTCTTGAACACTGGAAACAAAAAGTTTGATTTAAAACTGATTTATGCAGAGAATAACAAGAAAATAGTTAATAATTGAGGCTCTTTGACTTTTTTTTTTTTTTGAGACAGTGTCTCATTCTATTGCCCGAGCTGCAGTACAGTGGCATCATCTCGGCTCACTCTCACTGTATCCTCCACCTCCCGGGTTCAAGTGATTCTTGTGCCTCAGCTTCCTGAGTAGCTGGAATTACAGGCAAGTGCTACCACGTCCAGCTAATTTTTGTATTTTTTAGTAGAGATGGAGTTTCGCCATGCTAGTCAGGCTGGTCTTGAACTCCTGATCTCAGGTAATCTTCCTGCCTTGGACTCCCAAAGTGCTGGGATTACATGTGAGCAATAGTGTTGGCCTTGAGTCTCATTGACTCTTGTTGGTCATATAACTAAGCTCCATTCATAGCTTAGAGAAGTAGCTTTCAATGGATTTATCTAAAGGGTCTATTCCAATAATTTAAAATTTCTTATTAGGATGAATTAGCAATTGTGCAGCCAGGCAGACTTAAGTTAATCGACACCTCAATCCAAGTTAGAAGGGTTGGTTATGGTTCCTTATTCTATTTTTTTTTAAACAAATAACTCCTGTCAGGCCACTTTTAAAAGAGATTTTATTGAGAACTGATCAATGTTAATTATTTAAAAATAAGTACTCAAAATTTTTCAACTTTTACAGAACAAAGTTTTCATTTCACTGTATTTTTTTTCTACAGCATTATTTATCTGTATGAAATATTCTGTTAAGATAAATTTATTCTATATATTCTTACATCATGAATTTACTACTCAGGGTAAAGAGGGTACTGAACACTTTTAAAACTGTATGTTGAATTCTGGACAATGCACTTTTTTCTTTTTGTACTGCCAAAGTTATTTTATGCTATGGTTTTCTTGAAAGAGAGGACAACCTGTTTATAGTTTCTTTGTACTATGAAACAGCTATAAGTCAGCAACGGGTATCCTACTGATAAAGAAATATAATTTTTCACCTGTGAATTAATATTTTACTTTAGGAAATACATGTTGAATTAATAATGTTTTAAAAATCTGAGAATGTGTAACATTGCACAGAAGTCCAGATTTTTAAATTGCATATGAATCCCCCAAACCTTTATTTTAATGTAATGATATACTACTCTAATGTAATAAAATACTTTGCAGCTATTAAAATAATAATATACATTTATTTATTGGCTTGTGTACATGTAGCATGACATCATTTATTTAAATTGCATGCACATATACACAGATGTCTACAGAAATTTGTTTATAGTGCTATGTTGGTGCTTTGGAGTTGTGGCAGTTAGGTTAGGTTTACATTTTCCTTTGTCTTTTAAAGTACTTGTTAAAGTATTTAGTAACATGTATACAAAAATATGAGAATGTTAGTTTGAATAATATAATGAAGATTATACGAGACTTCAATGATCACTTCACTGGACATTGGAAAAGACAATGACCATGTAACTAACACAGGACTTTTAGCCTAGGTAGATTCCATCATAACAATGGATAAAGTATGATTGCACAGATTTCTAACACAGAAAAAATACTCATGAAAACAATATATTCCCTATGTAATCAATTTGTAGACAATATAATCTGCATGCATTGTAAGAACAAACAGAGCATTGCCTGGCTGATACTGATTTTTTTTTCTATACTATAAATCATGCTTCTGGTTTGTAATATAAAATTATTTCTGTTATGGCTATACTTTGATACAATTGTCTATATGGTTTTTACATTTGCACAAGCTATTTTAAGTAATGTATACACAGAAAAATATTAAAGTGGTTTAGGTTGTGTTTAATAAAAATATGAATGTTTAATGTCTTACTAATTTTGGGTTAGTCTGTATGTTGATCTGACTTTCTCGAAGAAAAACTTAATTAGCAAAACAAAGACATTTTCTAGAAATCTCTACAGAATAAATAATTACAATATCAATAATAGTGAATATTTATATAGCACCTACTACTTGCCAGGCTCATTTCTAAGGTCTTCACTTCTCATAACAACTTGATAACATTGGTTCCTATTATTATTGTCATTTTAGATATGAATGCACTGAGACACAGAGAGTTTAACTAACCTGACCAAGGTCAAACAGCTCATTGGTGGCAGAATCTATTGATATTCGAAGATAAGTAGCCTAGCTTTAATATTCTGCTGCCTTGACTAAAGCTGATGATAATGGGTTCTAATAATAAAAATGAACACAATCCATGATTGCCCAAGCCATAGGACTCTAGAATTTAATATAGAATCATAAAAACAATAAAAAACTTCTCTGTCTTAAACGCCAACCTGCTATTTTAGTAGTCCCAACACCCTGAAAGTGTTCCCTGAGTGAGGCTGTCACGTGCACTCCTGCATGCTCTTTTTATGGGCTACCGGGTCCTGCCTTCAGAAATGTCTGCTGCTGGAGCTCCTCTGCCCACTGAGCCATGTAACCAGCCTTTTCCTGTCGTTTCTCCCAGGGCAGGCTCCCAAAGGCTCTGGTGATTATAAGTAAGGCTAATAACTCTTGTCATGACCAAAGCCCAAGTGGAGACTTCCACTGGCAGTAAGAACAGAGCTGTTCATGCCAGGCATCCTCATGAGTGGAGAAATGCCTGTACATCTTGAAGAATATGTTCAGTGAGCCTTCATACATGGGCTTATTCCAGTGAAGCAATCATATTCAAATACAATTAAGCATCTATAAGTAAATACTAAATAAAAAGTATAGATCATAATATTTTTCTTCATATCATGTTTGGTTTTCAAATTTATAACTTTTTAGATGATTAAATCTTTCTGTAGAAAATTGCTATTATCCTCTTTCTTTCTTTGTCTTTAGGAACAAATCACTGCTGGAATTATGCCTTTTACTCTACCAGTATGTGCCATAAGTGATTTTAGTTTTTCTTTAAAATATCGAGACATTATAAACAGAAAAATGATCTTAAAAATCATAGAAGTCTGAAAATATACTTGAGAATTTTATCTATACTCTTGCTAAAAGTAAAGAAGCCATCATATCTAATGTAACTATAGTAAATATTAAAATAATTAAAATCAATACTAGAAAATATGCCATAATTTGGGGCCTAAATTAGACTGAAAAGTGGTGGTCACTCTGCTCTTTGTCTAACCTACTGTTAACCAATCACTATATTAGATTCTGAGTTTGTGAGGAGGAATAATAAGGAGGCATGTTTCTTCCTCGCATCGAGAAACATAAGAGCTAGTGAGATAGTCACACAAATAGATGTTGTTCACCTAGTAATACAAGTAATATAAGTACTATGGTAAAGATGTCATAAGATTCATTGCAGCACAGGAAGGTAAAGGCAGGCTTCTGAAGAGCATGACTACTGAACTGATCTGTGAAGATGCAGTAGTAATTATGCAAGAAATGCAGTGTGTGAACAGATTTCCAGCAAGAAGCCACACTTTGTGACTTTGTACATAGTCACAAAGGCTTGAACAAAACTTGATGCAGTCAGGGAACAAAAGCAGTTTGATATTATTGGTGCTTAAAGTATTATGCAGGGTATGTAAGAGATAAGGATAGAGAGAGGTGTAAAGGTACAATCAGAAAGCATATGACACACTAAGGAGACTGCAGTTATTTAGGCTATTTGTATTGATATAATCAAGAAGAGAGATTATGAATAGGGAAGCTTGTGAAAAGACTATTAAAGCTACTTAAGCAAGAGATGAGGGAGTCTATCATAAAATATTTATATATCTATATGTATATGTACTATCTATATGTATATATAGATATATGTACTATATCTATATATATATGTACTATCTATATCTATATGTACTATCTATCTCTTTACCTACAATATCTATGTTCATTTCCAAGACTAGTATTCATGTTGATCTGAAGAACACAATTCTGTGATACATTTATATTTAAATAATAATGAATGAGTTTAATCTTTGAGGATGTGTTTCAAAAGTTCTGTAGAATTACCATTATATTTACTCATGGTAATCATTTTGTCCCGCTGTAATTCAACTTCCCTTATTACTCTTTCCTCTAAGGCACTGATTCTGTATCTTGTCTGTCGTGAGTTATTCTGAGTGTCAGCAACAGGGTGTGTGCACAAACAACGCCCCAGGTTTGTGAACATGAACAGATTTCAAGCCAGAGTAGCAACCCCTTTTTAGGAAGCTCCTTGCTTTTAGTAACAGGCAGCAAATGAAGAACAGACCCTGCCGTAATGGCCCTTATTATCTATCGTTTTTCTCTTTCCCCAAGGAAGACTTCATTGTTATTAAATAATTTAATTTTAAAAAGCAACTACCATGTGCCAAGCACCATGCTAGGCATTTCTGATTTGGCCTTTACAACAATCCAGTAAGTATTATTAATTCTCATTTATACATTAGGGAAAGAAGGTCTGGAGAGATAAAGTAGCTATTCCAAGTTTCTGTGGTAGTAAGTGGCAAAGTTAGGATTTAAATCTGCCTGCATGAATATATTCAATTTCCTTTTTCACTTTAAAACTTCTGATGGCTCCCCATCGTCTATAGAACAAAGATCTTATATATTATTGCGACATACAAACACTCCCAGATTGAAGTCAGGGTCTCTTTCCACTTTAAATTCTTGAGTACTTTCCCACAAACTTGTCAGCAACACCAAACAAATTGTCCCCAGACACTCCATGAACCTTCAGTTCTGTGTCTCCATTGCTGCTCCTCCTTCCACCAAATGTTCTCCACCTGTGTTGAAGTCTGCTAGTCCTTTACAATTCCACTTAAGGTCATCTCTTTTTTCATCTTTTTCTAATCTTTCATGCCTTCCTGTGTTAAATGAATTATTTCCCGTTCATTTGTATTCCATAGTTATTACAGTACAGTATTGAGGTAGAAGGTGGTATTTGACTCTGGAGACAGGGTTTGGCCTCTGGACCAGATTAACAATTAGTTGAAACAGGGAAGAGGTAAAAACACCTCTTCATAAGACATGCCCACCAGTGCCCTGTCAGTTTACTATTGCTATGGCAACACCTAGATGTTACTGCCCCTTTCCAACCATCTGATACCCAGGAGCTACCATTCTTTTTCTAGACATTTCTGCATAATCTGCCCTTAAATTTGCATGTAGTTAAAAGTGGATATAAATATGACTGCATAACTACCCCTGAGCTGCTACTCTGGGCACACTGCCAATGGGGTAGCCCTGCAAGAACCAGTACCTCTGCTGCTGCTGTACACTGCCGCTTCAATGAAAGCTGCTGTCTAACAATACTCATTTACCCTTGAATTCTCTCCTGGGGAAAATTCAGAACCTTCCCAGAATAAACCCCAATTTAGGGGCTTGCCTGCCCAGCATCAGAGTTATAAACATCTTCCTGGGTCTTCTTCTATCCTGTTAATTTGCTGAGGCAGGAACAATTTAACATTTAAATTCCTAACATTTAGTTTTGTGCCTGCCAAATAGTAGGTTGTAAGTTGACTTTTCATGTAAGTTGAATTAGACAATTCAACATGACTTACATATGACTTACATAATTCAACATTCCTAAGTTATATGAAAACAAGCATCATTCAATTTACATGAAATCTCTGAATTTCATAATTGCATAATTCAGGGATTTAAGTAATAGTCAGGGTTTCAAAGCTGAGACATCCAGACTGACATGCAGAGAAATTGAAGCATGTATATTTCTAACAGGAAGGTAAATTTACAAAACCAATCATAAATATTCCATGGTGATAGATACTTTCACCGCAGGCTTCAGATAAATTCCGCAGATTACTTTCAAAGCAGTTCAAATCAAAAAGCAATCATGAAAATAAGAAATACTAGACTGAACTCTTCTTTGTTGCATGTTGGACTAGAATTGAATATATCTGTATGAACTCTTTCTGAGAGACAGAGAAATGAAGGTAAAGGGAGCAGCAAGACATAGAGAGGAGTGTATGAGAGATACACATTTTCTAGCTCTATCCACTAAGAGGATTTAAAAGTGGTAGAAAACAGAACAGCTAGCTCCAGATTTTTATTCCTATGTCCTATGTCCTAGCATTGTGGTAGAAAACAGAACAGCTAGCTCCAGATTTTTAGTCCTATGTCAAGCCTCATGCCATCTTGGAGAAATAGCTGATTCTATGGTTAAGGGCATAGAAGGAAAGATAAATCTGGAATATCATGTGTGACAGCAAGTAAGAAAATATGTGAAGAATGATGGTACATATCAGAAATTCATAGAAGCCAGCTTGAAGAATCTTCCAGTGGCCAAATATTGGACACATTTAGCATCAAATAAACAGTTATCATTTGATATAAATCATCATATATAATAGGGCTTTATGAATATATTGGTATAAACATGTAAATAAATGGTAGAGATAAAAAGTATTTTTATAATATAATGCAAATTACTAAATGGGGAAAGGATTTTGGAATGGGAAAAAATCATCATTTCACAACCATCACAATTAGTAATTGATTCATGCAAGAATCATTAATAGATGCTAAAAGAAGTGAGTGGAATTTTAATAAAAAACTGAATTCTACACAGTTTCAAAATATCTGTCCCAAAATATTCATTACTTACAAAGAAAGCCATATGCATTTTGCAGTATTAAACCTGGAAACTATCACTTTTAACATAAGTGATCAGACAAAGTGGCATCTTGTGCCTCCTGATATAATGTACTGAGAATGACATTTCATCACTTCCATGATATTCTCATGAAAGATTCAAGAACAAATCAAAATAAAGATTATATTTTGAAAAGAAAATGACTTAAAATTAACAAAAAATAAACTAGAAATACATTACCTAAAACCAACAAGGCATCAATATTTTGAGCTGCATGTTAAGCATGGTAACTACTGGCCACACGTAGCTATGTAAACTTGAATATAAATTAATTAGAACATATTAAGTTGCATATTCTGTTTGGAGGTCACATTAGCTACATTTCAGGTGCCAAACTGTGGCTTGTAGTGACAGTATGGAATAGTGCAGAATTTTGAGCAAGCAAACATTTCTGTTGGACAGCACTGATCTGGAGATCTAGACTCTACAAAGAACCCCAGCAATAAGGAATCATGAAGGAACCTAATAGAAAATAAATGTCGATGGATAATAATGTATAATCCACAAAAATGGGAAGCCTAAATGACTAACATGCAACACAGAAGTACAGAGTAAGACAGGGACAATACAACATAGAATGGGCAATTAAAAAACATACTTAATGCCAGTGCTGAGACAAGTGTGAGAGAACAAAAGTTTGGGGTACTGCGGGTGTGAATATAAACTGGGACAGTTACAGTGGAAAGCAATTCTCCAAGAATGTTTAGTGAAATTAAGTATGCATGTGCCCTGCAACTTAAGAACCACAATGCTAGAATAATATTTCAGGTGAATTCTTGCATAAGTCCAGTAAGATTTTGGAGTTACTTGTGGCAGCATAAATTAGAGAAAATCTAAACAACTGCATTTCTGGGAGAGTGGATAAGTAAAATATTTACGAATTCTATCAGCAATGTGCAACAGGATGAAGCATCAACTAGATATACAGAATCGTGGAAAAAGTATAAAACAAAATAACGTTTGGTAAAATACCATCTATATTGTAAAACATTAAAAATGTATCAAAATTATAGATTGTACAACATTAATGTATACGTAAGTACGTTTATTAAGCAATTTACAATAGATGTCTATTGGGAGTGAAAAATGATAGTGGAGGGTAAAAATGAAAACAATAAAACAAAATAAGAGATCTTTCACAAATTAATGAAAACAATGTGGTATAAACTGGAGTATGATTAACTTGTCTCCTGATATCTAAGTCCCAAAATAAAAGAAGATAACTGGACCCAACATTTAGGCCAAAATAGTTCTAATGATTAAACAATCTACATTTTTGTCCAAATTAACCAATTTCATTACAAATAATTTGTGACACCTTATAAATTAAAAAAAGATGTTTCCTTACAGAAATATTCATTAAGAATAAGCATTTAAAATGTAACATGGTATAATAACTTCTGGAAAGAGCTTTGACATTTTTCCAAACTAAGTTCTAATTATAGTTTTTCTATTGATCTTTTGTACTGTACAGACTTAAAGTAAGGGTTGAATCCTAAAGGAGTCAGAGAAGTCAGCATTCTTTAAACACATAGCAAAGTCCTGCTGTGCCTGTAATTGCAAAACAGGAGATATTTGGATACCTAGGACTCCTACTGGGAAAGCACCATGTTGTGATAAGCCCCCGATAGCTTCTTACGGACTGGAGGAATGGATGCTTGATTATGATGTGGATAAAGAGATGGACAAATTGCAAAGTTAATTGGTAAAGCCAAGTATACTCTGATGAATTTATAGATCATTGAAATGAGACTGCATAAAAACCCTACAGAGAATAATGAATTCTTGATTAATTTTGTATCCTTGAAACTCCTCATTTTCTACATATGGTAAGATTGAAAAACTGAAGTTTCCACTCGTGTAATTTCCAGTGTTAAAAATTTAGAAAGACTTTTTGACTTCTATAACAAGAAATGCAAGGTTCTATTTATATTCATGGCATTATTCAGGAATCTGAAACTGATGGAATATTCTCAGTGGAAAGTAAAACTCTTTCCAAAATTGTACTCTTTCCATTCTTCCATTCCAGTCAGTGGTTTTTGCTGTTGTAGTGGTTGCTTTATTTATTTATTTTTTTAAGTGAGGCCAATGACACAAAGAAGGATATTCCTCTTCTTCAGTGTGAGTGATTAATTCAACTAGAGACTACTTAAATCAGTGTGTTCCAAATCTAAATCTAAACATGCATAGGAATCACCTGTCAACAGGCAGTTCCTGATTCATTAACATGAGATGGGGCCTGAGATTCTAAATGTCAAAGATGTTCTCAAGCAACATAGATGCTACTGAAATGCAATTTGAAAAAAAAACAAACAAAACTGCAATCAGTCAGACACATAATGTATATGTTTAAGAAAGGTTTTCTAAAGCATTTGAAAATAATAGAAAACATCAATATCACCTTTGATTGGAACTTCTGTATAACAGAACCAACAATCAATTTCATTCAGAGAAAGAGTGATTAAATCACATGTGTAGGTGATATTTACTCCAAAGAGATACAAACATACACATACATAAACAATAAGGGGAAAAATGTAAAAAAAAAACCTCTGGTTTAATATTAATTCTCAAATCCAAAGAGGAAGCATTATTAGCACTAGCACCAATCATTCATTGGAATACAAATTTACTTATTAATAACATGTATGCATATAAAGGTGGGTGTATAAATAAGTGGTGCTGTACCTTTAAGGGAAAATCTTGTTTTCCTCCTCTCGATTTTTAGAAGGAAATATGCCTTTTTATTCTGAATGTAACTTTCAAAAATTTGTGAAATATACCAGTGTTTTCTGTCAGTGTATTCTGGAGATTTTAAAACATACTTTGTTGCAGAGTTTTATTCTAGCACAATAGCTATATTTTTGCTTCTTTACCTTTTAGCTTGTTCCTTCAAGTTGAGACTACAGTTAAAAAAAGTTTATATTTTATTGTGTCATGTTAGTTTCTCCAAAGCATTTGGTAAAAATTATAGCCATTTGTCTACCCAACCTAGATTCCATCATCTAGTAAAATGCTTTATTCTGATGGAACTCTTTTCAGTGCTTCAGAGAACCAATTCCATTCTCTAGGAGAGGGAGAAAGGTGACTCATTATGAAATATCAATATCAAAGTTTGCTGACTAGATACCTCAAGATACTCTCACTTGTGTACTAACAGTTTTCTTTTTAAATCCAATTCACCACTCATAAACTGACAAAAGGATAAGTTACTTAACTGCTTACTAAAATACTGATACTTATGTTAGCATTTCATATCATTGCTGCACACAAATTCCTTACTTAACTCACCTTCCAAAGAAAAATGCCTCTCAAATGATAAAATAGGTAAAAATATAATTACTGCTATATATAAACCTGCTTACCATTAAAACTTTGAACTGATACTGTGTCAAAAAAAAATCTCCAGACTTCACCACTGAAGAAAATCTCTCTATTATTAAACCTGAGACTTGTGAGTTAACCAAGAAGATCAGATATTATATCTCAAGGTAAACAATTGGTTTATAATATTTTAAAACTTGTTTCAAGCTAGACTTCTTACAAAAAATTAATCAGGTATATTTCAAAATTTATCCATTTAATAGACACAAATTTATTAGCATTTTATGAGTAAATGGAATCTGAAAATAAATATATATTTGTTCCACACTATAATTACACTTTACATACATAAGTAGTATTTACAAAATATAAAATTGTTGTCATATAGATTAAGACTTTTTTGTATTTTGTGTGTGTGTGTGTGTGTGTGTGTGTGTGTTTGTGCATGCGCACCTGTGTGTGTGTTTTGAGACAGGGTCTTGCTCTGGATCCCAGGCTGGAGTGCAGTGTGGGATGCAGCCTTGACCACCTGGGCTCAGGTGATCCTCCCACCTAAGCCTCCCCAATAGTTGGGACTACAAATGAATGCCACCACACCAGTTAAGTTTTGTATTTTCTTGGTAGAGACAGGGTTTTGCCATGTTGCCCAGGCTGGTCTCAAACTCCTGGGTTCAAGCAATCTGCCTGTCTTGGCCTTCCAAAGTGCTGGGATTATAGGCGTAAGCCACTACACCAAGCCTATTTTCTTATTTTGTAAGTTTTAAAGTAGGAAAAATTCTAATGAATTAAAAAATTAAGAGAAAATTTAATCTCCAAAGATTAAGAGATTAGTCTGTGACTTACCTAATAAAACTAATCATTTCTGTACAATGATTTATCATATTCCTCACAGCTTGTTTGTCTACATCAGATAATGTGATTCTAGATTTCCTTTTCCACATAAGTTGAATGGTAGCTCACTGAAATCTTTTTGGAAGCAAATTAGAAATAATTGTCATCTTTGAGAGGAGGGTAAACATTTCATAAGATATTGTCCTGAAAATGCCCTCTGATACAACAGAATACATTGCCTGAAGAATCAAAAATAGCAATTCTTACAGTCTCATCTTTAAAATGACAGCGGCCAGGTCAGTAGAAAGTTTTAAAGGCCATTTAATGTCTTCTCTGTCTATTAGTATGAGAAGTTATGACAATTAAGTCCTTCAAAATTACTTATTCTAACATACTTCTCACATTATATAAAATACTCTGCCTTTTACACAGAGATTAGTACCTTGATATTCTTTTCTGAGTCCTCAGTTAAATCTTGCACTCATCACTTATAGTCTGAGTCTAAAAAAAGATAAGTATGTAGTATTTACTATACTTCTTGAAGTTTAGTATTTGTATTTGTAGTATTGACCATACTTTTTTGAAGATTAAATTGTATATTATGCTAGCTACTTAATTTTATCATAAATAATGTATACATATATGATATAAATCTAAATGCACTCTATATAACGTGAAATACGTGATAAAGTTCATTTAGATTATATAATATATGATATATATGATAAAGTACATATACATTTATTATACATCATATAGTAAATACATTTACATTTAATGTGATCAACTTTCATTCTATAAGTTTTTGTTTGTTTGCTTGTTTGTTTGAGATGAAGTCTCACTCTTGTCCCCTAGGCCGGCTTGCAATGGTGTAATCTTGGCTCACTGCAATCTTTGCTTCCTGGGTTCAAGCCATTCTCCTGCCTCAGCCTCCCAAGGAGCTGGAATTACAGGTGCCTGCCACCACACCCAGCTAATTTTTACATTTTTAATAGAGACGAGGTTTCAATTTATTGGCCAGGATGATTTCAATAGTTTTAGGTCACTAAAACTATTCTTAAAGGAAAATCACACTAAATTACACTCAAATGAATTTGCTTTTCTTGAATTTTATCAGTTGTATATGTTCTGATACTTAGCTGTCTCAGTATACTTCATATACTTCCTGAAAATCAAAATTTGGTGGTAGTACGTTTATTTATTCCTTATGTACTATGTCTCCCATAAAATTATTTGTCATTTTGTCATTATCATGATTACATTTGATGAAAACTCATGTCACCATTAATTATGTTTTACATAATTTTTATGTTATTCTTGGTAAACTGTTAAATAGAATAGATGATAGGAGGAGATTATAATGATGCTATATCATCTGAACATCAAATTATTTTATTACAAATATGCACTCTCAAGGAAAGAAACAAAATTTTTTTAAGATATTTGGAATATCAACGTGCAAACAGCCTGACTTACAGCTGACAGACAGGTTTCTATCATGTACCTATTACCAGGTGAATGGGTATACTTATTGTAAGATTTTCAAAAAATGAAACACCACTCAACCATAAAAATGAATAAATTACTAATTCAGTCAATAATCTGGATGAATCTTGTATCTATTATACTAAGTGAAAAGTACTAGACACAAATTGGTTTATATTGATTCCATTATCTGAACGCCTAGAATGTGTAAAAGTAATCTACCTATTGTTTGCCTGAAGCAGACGGTTGGTGGAAATCCTGACAGCAAAGGAGCATGAGTGTATTTCCTGGGTAGAGGTTATCATTCCATACTACAATTGGGGTGAAAGTTACATATATATATTGGTCAAAAGTTATCGATTTAAATAATTAAATGTATGAATATTATTATTCATAATTATTGATAAATTGTACCTCCAATGTTGATTTTTAAAAGTTTATATACTTTCTATATAAAAATATAACATTTAATATTATATAATATTATCTATTTCAATGAAGAGACATATTATAGTTATAAATATCTCATTTGTAATAAACCAGATCAATTAATTATCCACAGTTTAATAACATTAATTATTCACATATAGATAAATATGTTGATCATTTTCAGGTTGAATAGTGTTAACTCTTGTAGGACCTTTGTAGTTGAAATGACATTTAACGGCTATAGATATTTAGACACCTTGACTAGTATATTTTCTTAAGTGATCTGATTGACTCCTGAGTCGTAGGACAAAAATATATGATCAAGAAGATTTAATACACATGATAAAATTAAGTAAAATGTATGTAAAAGTAAATGGTCTCCATAAATGTTGACACTCGGGACTTAATTGTTTCCTAGGTTATGCCATTTGTCATTTTTCAAAAACTTGTTTTTAGTACTGTTACTATCTAAAACCTTATATTTAGTGTAAAAAATAGTAGAATGAACTGTAACAGTAGCTTTGATAATATAATGTGTTTCTACAGGTTTTTCTGAACTTTTTCAATTTATAGAGTATACTTCAAATAAGTAATCATCTGAGGTTCCAAGTGTGTACTAATAAAGTCTCAATGACATAGCAATAAATTCTAAAAATAAAACTTCCAGTTTGAGTGAAGTCAGTTAATAAAAAGCAATGTAACAAATGTCTTTTGTGTTTTTAAGAAATAAACGGTTAGGAGACCATGAAAATATAAACATTTCAATAATTTTTAAACAATTTCACAAATATAAAGAAAATAATTATGGCTCATTAATTTCCATAAAATTAAATCTGAAAAAAATTCACGTCCTAATGGAATAAATTCCTTGTTCACAAATAAGAATTGTAGGAAGATCTGAAAGTCTAATTTTAGAAATTACTTTCTCATAAGACAGTAGGACACATTAAATATACTTATTTCATTCCATAATGTTTTGTTTCCAAATTAGAAAAAACTTTAAAGAACAAAAAAAGCTGTTAAATATATTCAAATAGATATACAGTTTTGAAATATAGAAACAGTCACATTCTGTTATTTAAAAAGGCAAGGTTACATATACATGTGCATATACTTACATACATGCCCATATATGTAATATATATTCCATTCATTAATTTATTTTGAAGATCCAAATGTGTATCAACTCCCAGCAATGACCTTTTTCCCCAATTTGTCCCATACCATGGTCTTTGTATGTTTGAACATTCCCTAGGTTTGAAATACCACTGAGCTTCCTGTTTGCGTAAGTTACCTGGTCAAGAGTTCCTTTCTCAAAGGAGCCCTTTTATGACACCTATGAGCATTTTGAGATATAATAATATGTTATTCCTTTCTGCTAGAGCTCTGGTATCAATCTATTATTTATATAAATATATATTATATACATATACACACACACACACACACACATACACATTAATGCTTATATCTCAGTTACATTTGTCTCCCTCAAAGGACTACAATGTACAAGAAAAACAAAACATGTGACACTTTGGTTGTTATTGTTCATCAATGTATCCTCTGTGCCCTGCAAAAAAGGGCCAAAGCAATCATGATCAAATTCTGATATATAAGTTTACTAGTAACATTTTGACCATTTTAAATAGTGTATTCTGTTTAGTCCCTTTTCTTCATTATTGAATTAATTTATTCTGGTTAATTATCAATCAGATATTCTATAACTATCTATTTGTACATCAATATTGTGTTAATTGCTAGAAGTGGAAAATGACTGATACCCATTTCCTTGCAATATTGGAAAGAGAGGCTCATAAAATCTGTTCAGAAAATAGAATTGGAGACAGATTATATAATCTAAAAACAGCCATAATAAAATTTCACATTTCATATGCTAATCATAAATATGACTTTGACACTCAAATTGAGAATTGAGGCTTACATTTCTTCCTTTAAATGTGGCTAGTGTCTGTATAGGATCTGGGAGTGCTGTATAGGACTTCTAAGAGGTCACAAGTGGTTATCATCTTCTCTTGGAACTTGACCATTATGCTGTGAAACAAAGCCTCTTACAGGTGTTCCAGCTGGTGACCCTAGCTAAGTCCTGGCTGCCAGTCTGAGCATAAGCTGCTAGACATGAGAAAGAACCACCTCTGAGAGGATTCCAGCCTTCAGCCTTTGATTCAACCCTGTGAAACTATAGAGCAATGACGAACCATCCACACTGTATCCTTACTAAGTTACAGACCCAAAGAATCCAGAATTACAATAAAAAAGTGGTTGTCTCAGGCCACCAAGTATGAGATAGTCTATTCTTAGGCAGAAATAGTATAAGTAATATTGGAGATGTGTATAGAAGGATGAGAGGAAATATAAAAGGTAAGAAAGAGCATTATAAGCAGTAGCAACCATACCACATTAAAACTTCCATTGTGTTTTTTTCTTTAATGAAGAACATGTATATACTACCATGCTTTTGTTACATATAAAGCTGTAAAAACCTTTATCAAGTTATACCTTTAAGGTCAGCTTGACTGCCGCATTTCACATTTTACTGACCATACAAAGATAAGTGCTTCAAATATTTAGAGTCAAAGTTGTGACATAAATGAGATGATAATTTAATTGAAATATTTTAAAAAATATTGCCATTGCGGCTATCAGAAATGTAAACAAAATGTGAATTTATCTTTATTTGATAAGATTTTAATTTAATTTAATTCACAATGTGGCATTGAGCATAACCAACTGTGTTTCACCTCTCCCTGAGTTACAGGCTGCTAGAAGTTTTAAAGAAGACAGCCAGAAAGTGAGGGAAATTCTGTTTCCGTGCTGGGAGAAAATGCCAGGTATATCTGTTGATCGTTTTTTAAGAGTTCAATAAACTTAAAATGCAGGAAATAAAGAAAACCTCACTATTAAAAATAAAGACACCTTAATATTTTACTTGTAAAGTATACCTGTAAAGGGAGAAAATTTATTATGCTCTTTAATATTTTTGATATAATATTTAAAGGAAATTTATGTGAATTTTTTCTTTCAAGCTGGAAGCCTGAAGATCATACATTTCAGGATGTAATTTCCCAACAAACTAATAATTTTTGCATTTTTTAGTTTATTTTATTGTGAGGAATGGTTTTAAAAATAGAGAATATTTTATTACAAGGATAATTGTTATCAAAGTATTAATTATAATGATATTAAAAATATATTGATTGGCAATATAATATTCTGGTGAGTAGATTATAATTAACCTGTTTATTTTTTATGTTAGGCATTTAAATATCTCCAGTCTTTCATTTTTAAAATTTAATGATATAGTTAATTAATTTATGCATATATCTTGTCCATTTATTTGGACCTATTATATAGAATTTGATTAAATGGTGAAAAATCTAGATTAAAAGAAAAATAAAAACTCTACATTATTTTTTCCTTGGTATATTACATTAAGCACAATTAACTATTTGATAAGAAAATAAATGCTCATTCATTAATGTTATACTGTTTAGTATGATTTTGCTACAAACTATCAGTCTTTACTTACATATTTCAAGTTACATACATGTTAATCTAAATTTCACTGAACACTCTGCTTAACTTTGTAATTATAAATCTTAAGAATTAATAGAAATAGCAACAAGCCATAAGTAATATTTCTAAGTTTACTTTAAACATATTCTATCTCATAAGAGGAATTCTTATATAAAAGACTATTTGTTTTTCAAGTATATCACCAATGGTGAATTCAGAAATATATATATATTCAGAAGATCAATGACATTCATGTATCTGAAGGAAAACACAGCATATTTCCTTCCTTTTCCCCATTCTAAAGCTGTATATCCAATGTAAAAAGTATGTATATCACACATATTTGTTGTAACAATTTTGACAAAAGGATTTAATAAGCATTAGTAATAAACAACATGCTATAAATTAATGTTATCTCTGGTTTTATCCTGTATGTCAATATTCCTGGATGACGTACTGGGAATACTACTATCAGCAACAAATGATCATAAGTTCCTGAACTTTGAGTCACTACTCTGTGATCATAGAACTTCTATGATTGCTATGGTTTGAATATTTCCCCTTCAAAATTTATGCTAAAGCTTGATTTCTAATATAACAGTATTAAGAACTGGGATTCTTAGGAAGTGTTAAATCATGTGGGTGGAGCTCTCATAAATGGGATTAATTACCTTATAAAATCAGTGGAGGAAACTAGGTAGGCCCTTTCTGCCTTTCTCTCCCTTTGCCATGCGAAGACACAGTGATCCTCTCCTCCAGAGGACAGAGTGTTCAAGGTGCCATTTTGGAAAGAGACCAGGCCCTCACCAAATACCAAACCTGCTAGGGCTTCGATCTTGGACTTCTCAGCCTCCAATACTGTGTGAAATACATTTCTATCATTTATAAATTACTTAGTCTGTGGCATTTTGTTATAGTAGCAAGAAAGGACAAAGACAACTATTTGTCTTATTTGGCTCTTCTGAAACACAGATACACTTCAGATATACACTAAAAAACATGAACACATACACATACACACACAGACAGAAAAACAAAGTTTTCCTTAGATCAAATCAAATAATCTCAAACAAGGTTTATGAATATGGTAGACTTTGAATACCTGAAATAAAATGTTTAATTGGAACAACAACATATTACATTTGTATTAAATATACTGATATAGCTACTTGCTTACTAAGTATTTAGTCTTGTGTTTCACAAGAGTATCAAATTTAAATTCAACAAATTAGAACTCACCATTCCTCACCCAAAGTTCTATTCTACCTTTTAAAGAAGCTTTAAAAATAAATATCAGAAAAAAATCTACCCAAAAGTTTAAGCAGGCTTCAAGAGGTACTCTTAGACACTACTCTTTCACTCACCTCTTAAATCCAATCTCATGTATTTCTCCTATTTATTTTTTCTTCAACATTTATTTTAAGTTCTATGGTACATGGGTCAATGTGTGCCATGGTAGTCTGCTGCACAGATCAACCCACCACCTAGGTGTTAAGCCCAGCATTCATTAGCTATTCTTCCTGATGCTCTTCTATCCCCCAGCACCCCTGCCATGCCCCAGTGTGTGTTGTTCCCCAACATGTGTCCAGGTGTTCTCATAGTTCAGTTCCCACTTACAAGTAAGAATATGTGGTGTTTGGTTTTCTGTTCCTGAATTAATTTGCTGAGGATGACAGCTTCCAACTTCATCCACGTACCTGCAAAGGGCATTATTTCTTTCCTTTTCATGGATGCATAGTATTCCATGGTATATATGTACAGTTTCTTTATCCAGTCTACAACTAATGGGCATTTGGGTTGATTCCATATCTTCGCTATTGTGAATAGTGCTGCAATGAACACACACATACATGTATCTTTACAAAAGAATTATTTATATACCTTTGGGTATGTACTCAGTAATGGGATTGCTGGGTCAAATGATATTTCTACCTCTAGATCTTTGAAGAATTGCCACATTGTCTTCCACAATGATTGAACTAATTTACACTCCCAACAGTGTAAAAGCACACCTTTTTCTCCACAACCTCGCCAGCATCTGCTATTTCTGAACGTTTTAATAATCACCATTCTGACTGGTAGGAGATGGTATCTCATTGTGGTTTTGAGTCACATTTCTATAATGAGTAGTGATGTTGAGTTTTTTTCCACGTTTGTTGACAGCATGAATGCCTTCTTTTGAGAAGTGTCTGTTTATATCCTTTTGCTCACTTTTTAATATGTTTTTTTTTTTTCTTGTAAAGCTGTTTAAGTTCCTTGTAGACTCTGGATATTAGACCTTTATCAGATAGGTAGATTGCAAAAATTGTCTCTAATTCCGTAGGTTGTCTGTTCACTCTGATGATAGTTTTTTGTTTGTTCGTTTTTTTCTGTGCAGAAGCTCTTTAGTTTAATTAGATCCCATTTCTCAATTTTTATTTTTGTTGCAATTGCTTTTGGTGTTTTCCTTATATTTGCCTATGCCTATTTCTTGAATGGTATTGCCTAGATTTTGATCTAGGGTCTTTATAGCATGGAGTTTTACATTTACGTTTTTAATCCATCTTGAGTTAATTTTTGTATAAGGTGTTAAGAAAGGGGTCCAGTTTAAATTTTTTTGCATATGACTAGTCAGTTCTCCCAAAGTCATTTGTTAAACAGAAAATCCTTTCCCCATTGCTTGCTTTTGTCAGGTTTGTTGCAGACAAGATGGTTGCAGGTGTGCAGTTTTATTTCTGAGTTAGCTATTTTGTTCCATTGGTCTATATGTCTGTCCTTGTACCAGTACCATGCTGTTCGGTTACTGCAGCCTTGTAGTATAGTTTGAAGTCAGTAACATGATGCTTCCAGCTTCGTTCTTTTGACTTAGAATTGTCTTGGTTAATTAGGCTCTTTCTTGGTTCCATATGAATTTTAAAATAATTTATTTTAGTTCTTTGAAGACTGTCAATGATAATTTAATGGAAAAAGCATGTAATCTATATATTAATTTTGGCAACATGGCCATTTTTGCCATATTGATTCTTCCCATCCTTGAGTATGGAAGGTCTTCCCATTTGTTTGTGTCCTCTCTGATTTTCTTGAGCAGTGGTTTGTTGTTCTTCTTGAACAGATCCTCCACTTCCCTTATTAGCTGTGTTCCTAGGTATTTTATTATTCTTGTAGCATTTGAGAATGGGAGTTCATTTGTGATTTGGTTCCCTGCTCGCCTATTGTTAGGTATAAGAATGATAGCAATTTATTTATTTTGTATCCTGAAACTTTGCTGAGGTTGTTTATCAGCTTAGGAAGCTTTTGAGATGAGATGATAGGATTTTCTACATATAGGTCATGTAATCTGAAAAAAAAAAGATAATTTGACTTCCTTTCTTCCTATTTGAATATGCTCTATTGCTTTCTCTCGTCTGATTGTCTGGCAAGAACTTCCAACACTATGTTGAATAGGAGTGATGAGAAAGGTCATCCTTGCCTTGTGCTGGTTTTCAAGGGGAATGCTTCCAGCTTTTGCCCATTCAGCATAATACTGGCTGTAAGTTTGTTATATATGGCCCTTATTATTTTGAGGTATGTTCCTTCAATACCTAGTTTATTGAAAGCTTTTAACGTGCGAGGATGTTAACTTTATCAAAGGCATTTCCTGCATCTATTAAGATAATCCTGTGGTTTTTGTCTTTGGTTCTATTTATGTGATATATTACATTTATCCATTTGTGTATGTTGAACCAACCTTGTATCCAGGGATGAAGCCAAGCTGATCGTGGTGGAGCACCTTTTTTATATGCTGCTGGATTTAGTCTGCCAGTATTTTATTGGGGATTTTTCCATCAATGTTCATCAGGAATATTGACCTGAAGTTACCTTTGTTTGTTGTATCTCTGCCAGGTTTTGGTAACAGGATGATGCTGGCCTCATAAAATGAGTTAGAGAGAAGTCCCTCATTTTTAATTTTTGGAATAGTTTCAGTAAAAATGATACCAGCTCTTCCTTGTACCTCTGGTAAAATGTAGCTGTAAATCCATCTGGTCATAGGCTTGTTGTGGTTGGTAGGCTCTTTATCACCACCTTAATTTCAGAACTCATGATTGGTCTAGTCAGGGATTCAATTTCTCCCTGATTCAGTCTTGGGAGGGTATATGTATCCAGAAATTGATCAATTTCTTCTAGATTTTCTAGTTTATAGGCATAGAGGTATTTATGGTATTCTCTGATGGTTGTTTTCATTTCTGTGGGGTCAGCGGTGATATCCCCCTATCATTTCTGATTGTGTCTATTTGATTCTTCACTATTAGTCTAGCTAGCAGTCTATCTATTTTGTTACACTTTTTAAAAAATATCTCCTGCATTCATTGGTTTTTTGAAGGGTTCTTCCTGCCTCTATCTCTTTCAGGTCCACTCTGATCTTGGTTATTTCTTGTCTTCCGCTAGATTTGGGGTTTGTTTCCTCTTGGTTCTCTAGTTCTTTTTGTTGTGATGTTAGGTTGTTAATTTGAGATCTTTCTAGCTTCTTGATGTGAGCATTCAGTGCTATAAATTTCTCTCTTAACACCTCCTAAGTTGTGTCCTTGAGATTCAGATACGTTGCCTCCTTGTTCTCACAGGTTTAAAGAACTTCTTGATTTCATTATTTACCTGGGAGACATTCAGGAGCAGGTTGTTCAATTTCCATGTAGTTTAGTTGTGTGAGTTTGAGTGAATTTCTTTGTCCTGAATCCTAATTTTGGTTTTTGTTTTGTTTTTTTTTTCATGATTTCTTTTACATTTTATGAGGAGTGCTTTACTTCTGATTATGTTAGAATAAGTGGCAATGAGAAGAATGTATATTCTATTGTTTTTGAGTGGAGAGTTTTGTAGATAACTATCAGGTCTGCTTGATCTAGAGCTGAATTGAGGTTGAGGTCCAGAACATCTTTGTTAATATTCTGTCTCAATGATCTGTCTAATATTGTCAGTGGGGTTTTAGTCTCCCACTATTATTGTGTGGGAGTCTTAGTCTCTTTGTAGGTCTCTAAGAACTTCCTTTATGAATCTAGGTGCTCCTGTATTGGGTGCATATATATTTGGATAGTTAGCTCTTCTAGTTGAATTGAACCCCTTACCATTATGTAATTCCCTTCTTTGTCTTTTTTTTTTTTAATCTGTTGATTTATAGTCTGTTTTGTCAGAAACTAGAATTGCAAACCCTACTTTTTGCTCTTGATTTGCTTGGTAACTTTTCCTCTATCTTTTTATTTTGAGCCTATGTCTGTCTTTACTCTTGAGATGGGTCTATTGAGGAAAGCATACTGATGGGCCATAACTTTATCCAGCTTGTCTTTCAAATGGCACATTTAGCCCATTTATATTTAAGGTTAATATTTTTATGTGTAAATTTGATTATGATGCTAGCTGGTTATGGTGCAGACTTGTTTATGTGGTTGCTTCACAGTGTCATTCGTTTGTGGATTTCAGTATATTTCTGTAGTTGCTGTTAATGGTTTTTCCTTTCTATATTTAGTGCTTCCTTTGGGAGTTCTTTCAAGGTAGGCCTGGTGGTGACGAATTTCCTCAGCATTTGTTTGTCTGAAAAGGATCTTCTCCTTTGTTTATGAATCTTAGTTTGGACAGATATGCAATTCTGCGTTGGAAATACTTTTAAGAATGTTGAATATTAGCCCCCAGTCTCTTCTGGATTGTAAAGTTTCTGCTGAGAGTTCCACTGTTAGTCTGATGAGATTCCCTTTGTAGGTTACCTGGTCTGTCTGTCTAGCTGCCCTTAATCCCTTTCATTTCAATCTTGGACAATCTGAAGATTATGTGTCTTGGGGTTGATCTTCTCACTGGTGTATCTTACTGGGGTTCTCTGGATTTCCTGAATTTGAATGTTGGCCTGTCTTGCTAGGTTTGGGAAGCTCTCCTGGATGATATCCTGAAGAATCATTTCCAACTTGGTTTCATTCTCCTGTCTCTTTCAGGTACCCCAATCAGTCATAGATAAAGTCATGTTACATAGTCTCATATTTCTCAGTGGTTTTGTTTGCTACTTTTCATTCTTTTTTTCTCTACTCTTGTCTGCCTATGTTATTTCAGAAAGACAGTCTTCAAACTCTGAAAGTGTTACCTCTCCTAGTCTATTCTTCTGTTGATACTCGTGATTGTATTGTGAATTTCTTGTGTTGTGTTTTTCAGCTCCATCCGGTCAGTTATGCTCCTCTCTAAACTGGCTATTCTTGTTATCAGATCCTGTTTTACTTTATTATGATTCTTAGCTTCTTTTTATTGGGTTACAACATGCTCCTTTGGCTCAGCAAAGCTCATTATTAACCACTTTCTGAAGTCTACTTCTGTCAAGTCAGCCATCTTAGCCTCAGTCCAGTTCTGTGCCCTTGCTGGAGAAGTGTTGCAATCATTTGGAGGAGGAGCGGTACTCTGGCGTTTTTAGTTTTCATTGTTTTGCATTGACTCTTTCTTATCCTTGGGGGCTTATCTAACTTCGCTTTTTTTTTCTTTTTCTTTTTTTTTTTTTTCTTTAAGCTCTGGAGTACAGGTACTCACCCTGCAGGATTGTTGTATAGGTACACATATGCCATGGTGGTTTGCTGTCTCCATCCCCCCATCGTCTACATCAGGCATTTCTCCCAGTGTTATCCCTCCCCAACCCCCTGCCCTCCACTGTCCCTCCCCTCCCCTGGCCCCCCACCTCCTAATCTACCCCAGTGTGAGATGTTCCCCTCCCTGTGCCCATGTGTTCTCACTGTTCATCACCCACCTATGAGTTAAAACATGTGGTGTTTGGTTTTCTGTTCTCCTGTCAGTCTGCTGGGAAATATGGTTTCCAGATTCATCCATGTCCCTACTAAGGATGTGAGCTCATCATCTTTTATGACTGCACAGTATTCCACGGTATAGATGTGCCACATTTTCTTTGTCCAGTCTCTCACTGATGGGCATTTGGGTTGGCTCCAGGTCTTTGCTATTGTAAACAGCGCCATAGTGAACACACATGTGCATGTGTCTTTATAATAGAAATATTTATAATCCTTTGGGTATATACCAGTAATGGGATTACTGCATCAAATGAAATTTCTATGTCTAGATCCTTGAGGAATCACCACACTGTCTTCGATAATGGTTAAACTAATTTATGCTCCCACCAACAGTATAGAAGTGTTCCTATTTCTCCACATCCTCTCCAGCATTTGTTGTCTCCATGTTTTTTAATGACTTCCATTCTGGTGTGAGATGGTATCTCAATGTAGTTTTGATTTACATTTCTCTAATGACCAGTGATGATGAGCATTTTTTCATTTGTTTGTTGGCCGCATAAATGTCTCCTTTTGAAAAGTGTCTGTTCATATCCTTTGCCCACTTTTGAATGGATTTGTTTGTTTGTTTGTTTGTTTGTTTTCATGTATATCTGCTTTAGTTCTTTGTAGATTCTGGATATTAGCCCTTTGCCAGATGGGTAGATTGCAAAAAATTTTTCCCATTCTGTTGGTTGCCGGTTCACTCTAATGATTGTTTCTGTTGATGTGCAGAAACTCTTAAGTTTAATTAGATTCCATTTGTCTATTTTGACTTTTGTTGCCATTGCTTTTGGTGTTTTAGTCATGAAGTCCTTGCCTATACGTATGTCCTGAATGGTGTTGCCTAGGTTTTCTTCTAGGGTTTTTATGGTGTCAGTTCTTATGTTTAAATCTTTAATCCACCTGGAGTTAATTTTTGTATAATGTGTGAGGAACAGGTCCAGTTTCAGCTTTCTGCACATGGCTAGCCAGTTTTCCCAGCACCATTTATTAAATAGGGAATCCTTTCCCCATTGCTTGTTTTTGTTCGGTTTGTCAAAGATCGGATAGTTGTAGATGTGTGGTGTTGTTTCTATGGCCTCTGTTCTGTTCCATGAGGTTGCTGACCTTTGAATGGAGTTTGCATGGGATCTTTTTTGTTGATGTTGTTGTTGTTGCTTTCTGTTTGTTTGCTTTTAACAGTCAGGGCATCTATAGGGCTGCTGTAGTTTGCTGCAGGATTGCTCCAGACCCTAGTTGCTTTGTTTTTTTTCCTTTATCTCGAGGTATCAACAGTGAAGACAGTGAAGCAACAAAGACTGACTGCCTGCCCCTTCTTCTAGGAGCTTCACACCAGGGAGGTACTTATTACCTCTTCATTCATCTTCCCACTTTATATCTTCACTGCCATGGCCACTTCTCCAAACACTCGTGGTTTTACTGGTCTTCTCACTTTCCTTTCCTTTTGCTTTAAATACAGTATTTACAATGTTGATACTGCCCTCCTTTAACTAGAAATATTAATTATGTACTGATCTGCTACAAGGTTAAATAGCTGAAATATTTGAGATATATTTCAATCTCCTTAATCAAGCATAAACATCTCATAAAATTTCATGCTTCCTGGTCTCAACATCCCTTCTCACCACTAAAAACTTATGATCTAATGATTAAAAACTACTGATAGCTATGCAGGCCATTTCAAGCAGGCACGCTGTCCCTCATCTGAGTAGAGGATTGAGAGAGAGGTAAAGCAACAACAACAGCAACAGCAAAAACCCAAACAAGAAAGAGCATGATGAGACAACACTTTCAAAAGTTTATCAAGTAAGGGGGAGATAACTGTAACACTGTGGGAATCTAAAGAAGGCTTGAATGATTGATCGGTTGATAAATGAGACAGCTTTGACCATGTTTACGGTATAAATTAGTTCTAAAGATAAAATTCTAAAGAAGTAATGAAGATAAAAATGAACATTGAACATTGAATAATTGTAAAAATAAATACCCAGAAAGGGAGAAATCCCTGAGCTTAAGAGTTGGAACTTCCACAATCTTACCATTACTTAGAAACACAAACTACTTTCTTTAAATCTTGAAGTTCTCTAATGGAGAAAGTGCCAAATGATAGACACAGCCCCTTAAAGGATAAAACTACGTTCCTAATATGCCCCTCCAAAGGTAAAATTGTATTCCAAATATAAGAATTAGGTAGGATGGAGAGCAAGGCAAGTAGGTGCTAAAAGAGATATCAGTCACTGGGGAAATTAGGTACCATTGCTACCTAGTGGCTTACTGAATCCATCTGGGAACAATTGCCATGTTCTTTGTTTAAGCTAATAAAGTTGTAGCCTAAAGTTGTATTCCATTAAGGAATCTCTAGAATCTTTTATTACCTGAGGGAAACTAGAATCAGCAGTGAGGAAAATGGGATGGTGAAAGATGTTATGTTCCTGGCTCTATGTTCACAATGCATTAGTCAAATGACAGCTTATATACTGTACTTGTATATTTTAAAGTGACATTTTAGAGATTTAAGGCACTTGGTGTTTACATGTATCAAAATAAGACAAATTGACAAGCAATCACAAACTAACATGCCACAGCAACACAAATACAAAAACCAAATCAAATTGTTTGTGGCCTTTTTTTTACATGCACCCAGATCTCATTTCCTCATCTTGGTTAAGTCAATGTGATAGCATTTCATTAATTGTAAGATGTTAACTATCTGTATTACACATTGAGATTATTTTTAAGGTTAGTATATTCATTTTATTTAACAGTACTCCTCATGAATTCTAACCAGGAGCAAATTGATTATATCCTATGAATCTGTACATTAGCAAATTTAAAAGACATAATTAATAACTGCTTTATAGTTATTAAATAATAAGACCTGTGTATATATTGATTTTACAACCTTTCTCTATTTTAGAAATATTTTTGAAAATATTAATCATGAAAATAAAATCAAGTAGCTATATATATATATATATATATATATATATACACACATAACAATTCCTATAAATGTGAATTTATGTTTAACAGATATAAAAACACATACAATTATGAGCATAGCACAGTACCCTCATATAATTTATTTATTTTTTCTCATAAAGTCCAACATTTAAAAAAAATGACAGGTTAAGAATAATAACTCCATGTGAGGACTTTATTTTTAGTATGTATTATTTGAGAAAATATTGGATGGCAAAACCTAATATGGATTTGGTAATTATTTTATGTTAGTTTATTTTTTTAACAGCATCTATCAGTACTGAAAAATAGGTCATGTGGATGATTACTTAATCAGTGGATAATGTGGATTTCTGAACTTCTTACAATAACTTTACCGTATTGCTCATTGACTTTCAGATTCTAGCAAATGGTAATTACTCACCAGAGCACTAACATTCATGCTTAAATATTTGTAAATTTTACATTGTTTTGATTGGATAATTTCTTCCTCGAGCATAATTCTAATTTTCTATAACAAAGATATTCTTGTAAATTCCAAAGCAAAACTCAAGAGTTGAGGCTAGCAATGTCTGTTCCTGATAGTAACAATCTGATGCAGACAAGGGCTACAGGTATTTGAAAACGTCAGGCCCTTCATAGACCAGAGATTCCCCTACACTTGAAATTCTACCTAAGCAAAGGAAATGCTTAAAACTATGCCTATTAACCCAACAGATATGCAAGAGCAACTACCCAGGTGACAGAGAGAACTCATTTACATATGTCAAATTAAGTCCCCATGTTTTAAAAAGATGCCAGAAATATAAGTGGATTTTAAGTAGGTCAGGAAAATCCACTCAGGTTTAGAAAGGCCTCTCAGCTACCAGACAAGTGATTACAGCCCAGGCAGCTCATGAAAGCCAGAAACTGGCATGCTGTGCTGAATAAATTCTTCTCAATGACCTTTCCATGACAACTTTCTCATTTCCTATAATGTGAAGACAATTAGGTGTTAAATTACGTGTTTGTGGAGCAAAGCAGCAACCTTTGAAGCAGAGGTTTTACTGAAGAATATATTGGGTGAATATGTAAAATGGCTCCTAACAAGTAATAGAGTTGTACAGTGTCCAGCTCCTTAATTTAAAAAATGAGAAAACTGATGTTTAAATAACTTCTCTAACTTATTGAGTGCAATAAAGCAATTTTGAATCAAAATAGTACTAGAAATCACAATGAAATTCTCAGGCTAGTGACTTTTTAAATCAACATATTAGTTACTTTTAAATAATTCAGGTTTGGCATTTATCTTCCCAATGAACGATTCACTTAGTAGCAATATATTGATATATAATGAAACTACCTCAAACATGGAAATATCAGGAAATGTATCGTAGTTTCTACCTTTCAAAAGATTAATAACACAAGTTTTTTACCCTCAGGGAGGCCAGTCTTCAGTCAATACACATTCTTTTGAGAACCATTTATGTTTTGGTACTATTTTAGTTTCTGGGAACAGAGTAGTAGACAAGACAAAAAAAAAGCTACCTTTCTCATTAAGCATAACCAATAGTTGCAGTTAACAAACATGCCATAAACTATATATGAAGTGTTTCAAGCACATAGAGGCAAAAACGCTGAAGAATATACTGAAGGCATCCTAGAAAAAAGATGATCAAAGAAGAGTTGATTCTTGATGAAAAAACATAGTAGAGGCCTAAAGAAAGGTATATGAGGAAAGAAGAACAAGGTATGTTTGGGGAACCATAATATATTTTAAATGGTTGTCATAGAGGTGAGTTGAGGATTTCAGAAGATAGAATAGACCTGTAGTGGCAGGCAGGTGTCGTATAATATTAAATCCTGCTTTAAAAACCCTGGGCTGATGGTTAAACAAAATTGTGAATAAATGACATAGTAAAACTACATACTTTCATTCACTTCCTAAATTTCTGCTTTAATCAGAATAGAAAGAATCCATGTCCTGCCCTTAAATTCTGCCCCTGGTACTGTTACTTAAAAACTCTTAACTCAGGCAAAATCTTCTACAAGGTAACAAGAATCTCAACTAATATTTGTCACTGCGTTTTTCTTTCTAGAAATGTCCTATTTCCTATTACTTTAAATCCTGCCAAATTTTCAATATCAGGCTGAAATTTTAATTCTCCTTCAATTTCCTCAGCTCACCATTCAGAAATGAGCACCTGACAATTTTGTTAACAGGTTTTCTCTTATTGGTTATCTTCACATGAATAGCATATATTACTTCTTCAAATAGATTATAAATACCTTGAGGTTAGAGACCAATTTTATACATTTTTTATAATTCTCATAGCATCTACCAGAGTAACATAATCTATGAAACGCAATTTTAAACTACTTTGTATGAACAAATACTTTTCTGGTTAAAATGAACAATTAAATATAGTAAAATTCAACAAGAATGTAACTTCTGACATTACTCCACTCAAAGCTGACTTTCAGACATCTGGATATTCCATGGAGTTTCACAGATGGTATTCACCTCATTATAACACAAATGAGCAGCTTATATGACTGAATATTTATTTTGGTATTTTTTTAGTGTTACGCACTACTAGTGAGGTGGAATTGTTTGAGTTAAATACTAGTGCCTTGTTTTTCACTAGTTTTTATTTATTATTTATTTGTTTTTATGTACTCTTTACTCTCGGCAATGTTATCAAACATAATAAACCCATGCTGCTTACATTTTATGAGAGTGGGAGAAACTGTATTTCATCAGGTTAATAACCCCAAAGACAGTCAGGGCAACAGCTTCACAATCAATAACAACAGTTTAATGTTTTAGCTCTTTTTCCTAGAAGGAAAACCATTTTCCAATGCCAACAACTACCTACCTCCCAGCAGGTAGAGCCTGCACACCTCTGTTTTGGATAACACTGATAGGAATTTTGTCCCCTTTTTCTCCTTTAACTGAAGACTTCACTGGCCATTGCCTATGCACTTTCCTAAAAAAGGATCCTTCCTCCTTCTCACTTTCCCAAGTGATCTTTCAAGGTCAAATCTGACACAGAGAGCTGTCAGAGAAGGGGGGAGAAATAAAAGCTTCTTTATTCCATTGTGTTTTTTTAAATCTTTACCTTAGCTGAAACTATTAAGAGGGAAGAGAAAGAAAATGTAAAGAATTGTTTTCTGCTCTCCTTGAGCTCTTCTCCTTACTCAAAGGTTTCCCTCTACATTTTCCCTCGGGGACTCTGACCAGATTTCACAGAAAATCCCAATTCGGACAGGGTGTGGTTGGCGAACTAGACACAGCAGGACTAGAAATGACACTGCCATTTTTTATTTTAGTTGTGTATTAGCTGTTCTCAGAGATATTATGAAGCTTGTAGGGCCTGGTAACTAATATTCAAATTAACAAGCAAGTGAATATAGAAAAGGTTTCCTAAATATACACTTAACAAAACTGATTATAGTTTGCCACTAGCACTGCTGTTTGATTAGTATGTTATTTAGATATTTGTATAAGTCATAGATGACTCAAACTACAATAAGTGACTTATACCTTTGTCCATGTTTGAATGATTCCCCAGCGATGGGCGATTGTGTTCTCACCTTTTCTAAAAGAATAGAAACTTTTTTGTAATGCTAGTTCTGGGCTGAATTAATATGCAAAGCTAAGAAGCAAATTCCTAAAATAAATTTTTAACTGCCATGATGTAAATTTTGAAATGTTAAAATATTTATTAAGATGGAGGCTGCAATCCTATATAGAGTCATTTTCACTAAATGTCGATAATTTATTTTATTATTATTACTTTTTCAGAGATAGAATCTCACTATGTTGCCCAGAAGGAGTTCAGTTACTATTCACAGGTGTCATTATTGCACGCTGCAGTCTCAAACTCTTGGCCTTAAAGGATTTTCTTGCCTCAGCCTCCTCAGTAGCTAGGACTGTAGGCATGTGCCACCACACTAGGCTTCAATATTTAAATTCTGTCTCAATGCTGGTGCTATAATGCATGCATTTTTATGCTTTGTAAATTTTAATGAAAGAAAAGAAAGTTAGTTGTACCCTAGGTATGTAGAAGACCATGACATTAATAATCTTAGCAATATATGTTTGACCAGTTTAGGATAAAACTGAAAATAGGTTATCATTTGTTCTTGCTTCAATTTACTAGTGAATTAAAAAGGTGGTTTTATCTGTGAACGACTTAGAAAGTAAATTACTCTGCAAGGCTACTGACACTATAGAGCATGCCATTGGTATGCAGTATAGCTGGTGCTTATGTGTCATTTCCTTGTCAATGATTTTGATGTTGTATACCTGATGGGCTTGGCTGAATCCTAGCATTTAATTGTAAACATAATTTGCCACCTTCATAGTGTGCCATTCCCAAAGTGGAACATCTGACAAATGTGCAAGCAGATTTTTACTGCAAATTTGAAACATCTCAGTGCCTGTCATTTAGAAATTCATCTGAATATCCAGTATCATATTATTACTCTCGCTTTGAGTCTGTAAAAATTAATGTTGAGTGTGGAGTTATATTGTAAAGAAAGTACTATATAGCATTTGACACTTAATGAAAATTTCTTATGCATATAAAGACACATTTTAAGAGTTTTATTTAAACTCATTTCTACACTCTTATTCTGGTGGAAATCCATATAGTAGAATGGTTTTCAGTATATTTGATAAATTTTATGAAAATAAAAATGTTTAAGAAACATAATATAAGAAGAAGAAATCAATTATGACTCAGATTGAGAGTAAATCTAAAAAAATGAGTACATAATTATGTATGCAAATGTGTGCACTGGTGCCAGAAACAGCTGTGAACATATATAATTGATTTGTTAATAATCTAAGATTCAGATGAATTCTTACAACCAGATATGATAATCACCTATAGCAGGCATTTGCAAATTCTCTATAAAAATTGCAAATATTTTAGTCTTGGCAGACCATATGGCATTTGTTCCAACTCCCCAACTCTGATAGTGACAGAAAAAGCCAGTCGTAGACAGTACATAGACAAACGGGTATGGCTATGCTTTGATAAAATGTATTCATCAGTATTGCAGACTGGATTTAGCCCATGGGCGATAGTTTTTCTGTTCATAATATGCAGACAAAAAATGAATATATGTTGTACTTAACAAATGGCTCAAGTCAAACATTTATTGAGAATTAATTGCCTAGTCCATTTTGCTATTTGAATTCATTGGGGCCTTTAATTTGAGAGTTATCATAAATCAAAATGTTTATATTTTGCTATGGTGTTTGGAATATTAAATATTTGTATTATATTCCTGATGTTTATAAAGCAAAATATATAAGAAAGTATCTGGAGAGTCAACGTATTGATAATATTTGAAGAGATTACTGTATATATATATATATATATATATAAATACATATATAAACATATAAATATGCATTTATACATGCATATATAGATACACAAGAATAATTTGTTTGTAGCACATGTATATATACATATATATATGTCACATATATAGGAATACATATACACATAAATATACATATATACACATATGTATGTATGTATATACATATGTATATATATGTATATACATATGTGTATATATATGTATATACATACAAAATAATACTGATTTTCTTCACTTTTATATATATGTATATTCTTCACTTTTATATATATGTATATATGTCATATATACATACATATATATGTATATCTGTCATATAAAATATACATACAAAATATATATGACATATATACATACATATGTATGTGTGTATATGTATGTATAAATAGATAGACACATATATCTGATCAAAATGTAATTTTTTTACATCACTTCTGCCAAAATTCATGAGTTTGAGCACAAATCAATCCAATCTTCCATCCACTGAAAATTAGACATAAGTTGTATTTTTAAAAAAGTTTTAGCTTTCAAAAACACAGGAAACCATCTTATTTATATGATTGCAAAGATACACTATCAAATCAAAATTAAACCTGTGAGATAAAATGAGAAAAATAGAAAATAAAAATTATAATAATGTATATGGTATATGCTTATATTTGTTCAGTCATATTATTAATCTTTTTGTAATATTTAAATAAATGAAAAGTATAGAATTCTATACTGAATTAATAGTCTCATATTACCAGTAATCATAAATTTTGAATTCAACTCATCCCATAAAATTAAGAAATATTACCGTTTTCGCTCGGTGCGGGGTATACGGGACAGGGTGCCCTTTGAGTCAAGCTCGGCTGGTCCCATCCCCACAAGGAGAACAGCAATTGGAAACGCTGAGAACTGACAGTTTCACAGCAAGCACAGCCGAACCAGGAAGGTCCAGCTCTGTGGGAAAGGGACTTCCGCCAAAGGAAAACTAAGAAACAAAAAACTTCATCACCGGGTGGAGAGAGATACAAGATGGCCGATTAACAACAGCTCAGGATTGTAGCACCCAATGAAAGCAGAGAGAGCACGTGGACACTGCAATTTCAGACGAATTTCTGTTGCCCACAAGCTGGGAGCTACCCAACGGAGGAACCACCCAGGTCTCCAGCGCGACTCTTTTGGCCGGCACAGCTGTTTTGCCGGCGCCCCAGCACGGCGTGGTGCTTCTCAGTGCAGAGTATATGCGACTGGGTGCCCTTTGAGTCAGGCTTGGCAGGTCTCATCCCCACAAGAACAGCAATTGGAAGCACTGAGGACTAAGAGTTTCACAGTAAGCACAGCTGAACCCAGGAAAGCCTAGCTCTGCAGGGAAAGGGCGTCTGCCGAAGGAAAACTTAGAAACAGAAAAAAACTTCATCACCAACAAGCTGGACGTCCACTCAGACCCAATCTGAAAGTCGGCAATTACAAAGACAACAGGTGGATAAATCCACAAAAATGGGAAGAAACCAGTGCAAAAAGGCTGAGAACACCCGAAATCAGAATGC
>CAUYLG010025289.1:0-36962 GCA_963573385.1 Cacajao melanocephalus
GGCGCCGGCGTCTGATAAACGACACTGGCGGGACCCCGGGTGGCGCCGGTGGACTTATGCCAATTTTGTGCCACTGCACTCCCGCTTGGGTAACAAAGCAAGACTAAACAAAAAAAAAAAAAAAAAAAAAAAAAAAAAGAAGCCTTTAAGGCCTTTATTATTAAGCTTTTATTTTATTTTTGGAGTGCAGTGGTGTGATCTCAGCTCACTGCAACCTCCGCCTTCTGGAATTAAGTGATCTGCCTGCCTCAGCCTTCCAAGTAGCTGAGATTACAGACATGTGCCACCATGCCCAGCTAATTTTTGTATTTTTAGTAGCTACAGGGTTTCACCATGTTGGCCAGATTGGTCTCAAACTCCTGATCTTGTGATCTGTCCACCTCGGCCTCCCAAAGTGCTGGATTACAGGCGTGAGCCACCGTGCCAAGCCCTTTTTTAAATAGAGAAGGGATCTCATTATGTTGCCCAGGCTGGTCTGGAACTCCTGGGCTCAAGCAATCCTCCTGCTTCAGTGTCCTAAAGTTTTGGGATTACAGGCATGGGCCACCATGCACATCCAAGGCTTCTTGATAATTATTCACCTGAAGTTTGGCAGCTCCACCTTTGATAAGACCACAGATAATTTCTTCTACTCTGGTAGGGTTCTTGATTCGAACTGAACTTTTCTGGAATTCTGGCATCTAAAAAGTAACAGAAAATTAATTAATTAGTTTTCATTCTTCTTTCCCCAGGTTCCTTTGATACCAAGCAGAAGCTTGTGTTCTTTAAAGACATAAAAATGTTAAGGTATTATTTTTAAAGAGCAAGACAGCAAATCAAATTACCATTTATTTATTTTATAACTACTTTTATAGAGACAGGGCCTTTTTTTGTCACCCAAGTGGGAGTGCAGTGGCACAATTCTAGCTCACTATAGGCTCAAACTCCTGGGCTCAAATGATCCTCCCATCTCAGCCCACTGAGTAGGTAGAAGGCATGCGCCATCCTACCCAGCTAACTTTTAAAATTTTTTGTAGAGGTAAGTGAGGTCTTGCTATGTTGCTCAGGCTGGTCTTGAACTCCTGGCCTCAAGCAATCCTCCCATTGTGGCCTTCCAAAGTCCTGGGATTAAAAGTGTGGGACACGAAACTCAGCTCCCATATTACCGTTTATACACACAAAAATATTTAAAGCGTATCAGTATTTTCCAGCTACAGAGTAAGACAAAACTACATTTGTAATTCAATTACTTTATCAGAAATATATATTTTTTCCAGTTATAAAATCAACCCATGCATACCACAGAAATAACAGTAAAAATATAAAAAAGAAAATAAAAATTGCCTGGAGTTCAACTACTTGAAGATAAACAAATAACATTTAAATTTATTTTCTATTAGTTTCATTTCTGTGATTTTTCTGTTAGTTTCACTTCTGGGTTATGATGCAACCCAGTGGGAGCCCAGAAATCATATTTTAACCATGAATACCCCAACAGCTACCCCTTGATATACTTTTTCTAAAAATCTTAAGACCACACCCCCATAAAGCCTCCACTTTATATAATAAATACAATAACCAAACTTCCACCCTAATACTAATGTAATACCTTGAGCCTATCCCTCTGAAATATGCATATATATGCACATAGTTTTAGCTCATTCTCATTATATACGTTTGAATCTGGCTTTTAAGAATTAATACATACATTTAGCTTGCTTACATATTTATATTTTAAAATGTTCCTGAGCAGAAAGGAAACAATTATCACGATTATTCCGCCAAAAGCTTATCTTTGTATGGATAATTAAAATATATTTAAAATATTTTAAATTTGAAAAGCTGCTTCAAGATCTTTGCTCTTTTTTATTTTACTGTTTCCCAAATAATATACTGTTCTTGGCAAATATTTTACAATAGATTTATTTCAAATTGGGATAACTGCCAAAACTATTGTGCCAGGCGCAGTGGCACATGACTGTAATCCCAGCTACTTGGGAAACTGAGGCAGGATCACTAGAGCCCAGGAGTTTGAGACCAGCCTGGGCAACATAGCAAGACCCATCTGAAAAAATGGGCTTAGGCTGCTACTTAAAGAGTTATGAAGACTTTAGGGTTGCTCAACAATTTAATCTTAAGTATTATTTCTTGTTACTAGCCACTTTATCACAAATAGAATTAAACTGATTGGATGAAAGATCTACCACCTACAATACACTTAATATTTAAAAGCCATATTTAAGTAGGATGACCTGCAATGCAGCTAACCTTGATGTAGTGATCCTTTTAACTTAACTGGATGATCTTCAATGGTTTAAAGGTTATCTATGTATTTTATAGTGGTTTTTCAATAGATGGAAAGGCAGAAAGGCAATGGTTCCTACATTCCTTTTTTCATTCATTAACCCATTCACTTTCCTAACCCATATTTACCTTGTGTCTACTTTGTGCCACACACTCTTGCTAGATGCTAGGGATATGATGATGAACAGTACTTACTCTACTTTTCTGCTGAGTTTTAGGGATCACTGCTATTTTGCAATATCACTTCTGTAGCTCCTTTACAAAGACCTCAGCTAATATATCTCTTGACAACTAATTTCTGTTTTTACTTCAGTCTTAACTGGCAGATGCACAGCAACCAGCATAAGTTTGATTTAATAACCAATCCATTATAGTGAAAGCAACACAGGATATATATCATTGACAATTTTTTCATCAAAAAAATTAAATATTCTATTTTGGTGTACCCATACTAAGACATTTTGCCTCAGACAAATCACATCTTCAAGTTTTTGATAGTGAATAGGAGAATAACACCCAGACTATTTCAAAGAAGGCTGGTTTCTGCTACACTAACAAATATAAGATTGGTTTATTTTATTTTTATAGAGATAAGGTGTTGCTACATTGCCCATGCTGGTCTTGAACTCCTGGGCTCAAGCAATCTCCCCGCTTCAGCCTCCCAAAGTGCTGGGATTACAGGTGTGAGCCACCATACCCACCCAATACTGGTTTACTTTAAATCACAATGGACGAAAGAGAACTGGTAGCTAAAAGCATTGGTGATTCCTGCACAACATATAATCATTCATTTTCAGATAAATAAGCAGTGATTACCCAAATGGCACAGAGTAAAATAATGATGAAATAGGTAAGAAATACAAAAATGACCATTCTATCTTGGGATATATAATATACTATACTCCTCTCCTGCAATACACAACCTATGTCACTGATCTGTATGAGAAATACTTCAGAAGAACTTGAGATATTGGGTATTTTACTCAAATACTTTATAATATAGCCTAAGAAAGAGAATCAAAGACTTCTGTATGAAATATGTCAAAGAGTATCATAATATCAGCATACTGTAGAAGTATGATGAAATACATCACATACTTCTGTTGTTGTTGCTGAACATCCTCCAACTGCTGAATGAGAGCATATACTTTTGTTACTTCCACAAAGTCCTTCCTTCTGTATACCTCTTAGAAAAAAACAGACCTGGTTTGTGGCACATAAATAACAATACTTCAAATTTGAAGGGCAAGTTATTTTGAATTGTCTGAAAGATTTTCAATTTATGGTACAATTTTATGAAAAATAAGAAACTAAAAATTTCCATCATTTGTGATAAGAAGAAAATTCATTTGATAGTAAAGCCATAGTGTAAAATGTTGGGGAGGGAGCAATGCCTTCCTGAAAAGAATCAGGGTGTGTTGGTTGACTGGTGCCAAATCTGAATTAACACCAAAAATGATTAAGATAATAAATGTAGTTTGACCAATACTTAATATATTTATACAGATGAAATGGATTTCAAAGTTATGCCATTTTATCCATAACTCAATTGCAATATTAGATTATTTGATATTATCTTGTGTATACACTGGGATAAGATAAAAATGAGAAGCTCCATAGTATAGTTACCGAATTTCTGGGTGTGGCTTGGTATCATCAATCCAATGATAATCTCCCAGACTAAAGATAATCCTAATTCCCAGGATGAGACTATGACAACCAAATTTAATTCGGTTTAAACTAGATTTCAAATTATATTAAATTTTGATTAAAAAAGAAAACATGGCCAGACATGGTGGCTCATGCCTATAATCCCAGCATTTTAGGAGGCTGAGGCAGGTGGATCACTTGAGATCAGGAGTTCAAGACCAGGTTGGGCAACATGGTGAAACCCTGTCTCTACAAAAAAATACAAAAATTAGCCAGACACAGTGGTGCACAACTGTAGTCCCAGCTACTCGGAGGCTAAGGTGGGAGGACTGCCTGAGCCCAGGAGGCAGAGTTGCAGTGAGTTGAGATCACACCACTGCACTCCAGCCTAGGGGACAGTGTGCGATCCTGTCTCAAAATATAAATAAATAAAAGATTTTGTATTACACACACACACACACACACACACACACACAAATACATTCTATTTAGAATAATGAATTATTATTCTTACATTAAAAATAAAAAACAAACCAAGGATTAGTATAATCCACAATGTACAGAGAATACAATATTTTAACCAAGACTAAAAAATTACTTGTACTTTTAATTTATAAATATATATGCTCATCTCTATGAGTTTCATTTATTTATTATTTCTAAACTTTATTTTTGGCTGGACATGGTGGCTGACACCTGGAATCCTAGCATTTTGGGAGGCCAAGGTGGGCAGATCACCTGAGGTCATGAGTTTGAGACCAGCCTGGCCAACATAGTGAAACCCCATCTCTATTAAAAATACAAAAATTAGGCCCGGCGCAGTGGCTCATGCCTCTAATCCCAGCACTTTGGAAGGCCAAGGTGGGTGGATCACCTGAGGTCAGGAGTTCGAGACCAGCCTGGTCAACATGGCGAAACCCCATCTCTACTAAAAATATAAAAATTAGCTGGGTGTGCTGGCATATGCCTGTAATCCCAGCTAGTCAGGAGGCTGAGGCAGGAGAATAGCTTGAACCCAGGAGGCAGAGGCTACAGTGAGCCAAGATCACACCACTACACTCCAGCCTGGGCAACAGAGCAAGATGTCATCTCAGATTATAATAATAATAAAAATACAATCATTAGCAGGGTGTGATAGCACACTCCTGTAATCCCAACTGCTCTGGGGGCTGAGACGGGAGAATTGCTTGAACCTGGGAGGCAGAGGCTGCAGTGAGCCAAAATGGTGCCACTGCACTCCAGCCTGGGTGACAGAGTGAGATTTTATCTCAAAAAAATAAAAGGCCAGGCATGGTGGCTCACATCTGTAATCCTAGCAATTTGGAAGGCCAAGGCAGGCAGATCACCTGAGGTCAGGAGTTTGAGACCAGCCTTGCCAACATGGCAAAACCCCATCTCTACTAAAAATACAAAAATTAGCTGAGTATGGTGGTGCATGCCTGTGATCTCAGCTACTTGGGAGGCTAAGTGAGACAAGTGAATCAATTGAACCCAGGAAGCGGTGGTTTCGGTGAGCCTCGATCGCGCCACTAACCTCCTGCCTGGGCAACAGATAAAGACTGTCTCAAAAAAAAAAATTTACATTTATGTTTCTTTATTTTTATTTTTTGAGACAGGGTCTTGCTGTCACCCAGGCTGGAGTGCAGTGGCGTGATCTTGGCTCACTGGCTCACTGCAACTTCCACCTACTGGGCTCAGGCAATCCCCACACCTCCGCCTCACAAGTAACTGGGACTATAGGGGCTCACCACCATGCTTGGTTAATTTTTGCATGTTTTTATGGAGAAAGGGTTTTGCCATGTTGCCCAGGCTGGTCTTGAACTCCTGGGCTCAAGCAATTTGCCTGCCTCAGCATCCCAAAGCGTTGGGATTACAGGCGTCAGCCACTGCACCTGACCTATTTTAAAATTTTTGAGACAATGTCTCACTCTGTCACCCAGGCTGGAGTGCAATGGTGTGATCACAGCTCTCTGCACCCTTAACCTCCTGGGCTCAACCAATCCTCCCCTCTTAACCTCCAGAGTAGATGGGACTACAGGCATCTGCCACTATGCCGAGCTAATTTTTTAATTTTTGTAGAGATGGTCTCACTATGTTGCCCAGGCTGGTCTCAAACTCCTGGCTCAAGCGATCCTCTCGCCTCAGCCTCCCAAAGTGCTAGGATTACAGGCATGAGCCACAGCATGCAGCCTCAGTGAATTTTAAATCACCTTAATATTATCCTATATTTTTCTGAAAATAGCCCACATAAAAATTACTTTGAATCACTTAAGAAATTTCAGTCAGATATTCTTAGAGAAATATTCTTCCTTGGTTTTCCACTGATTATATTTGGTAGCAAGAAAAGTCTTCATTACTGCAGTGTACAAAGGAGTATGCACTACAGTTTTTATCCAACTACACAGAAAGGAGAGATTTAAAGCCACCTGTTCAAACTGGTACATTTACTCACACACACAGATGATTCTAAAATTTATTTGGAAGATTGAGTACTACTAAATTTTAGTAATAATGATTTCCCTTGTCTATTATATATTTGGTCCGCTTTCACATTAAGATAGTATACACCAAATTCTTTCGTTCCTCCTCCACATATTAAATATAAGACAGTGCGTGAAGCAGCTCTGTAAGAGATACATAAAATATAAATCTTAAAACTCAAGATGCATATTCTCTAGTGTGGATTATAAAATAAAAACCCAAATAATTAATACATTGCCAAGACGTCCAGATAAAATGTAAGAGGAATAGAAGAAACAGAGATTTCTTCTTCTGGGGTGAAAGGAGGAAGAGTCAACAGAGCTAGGCTCTGGAAGAGAAACAGGATTTAGATATGCTGAGATTAGGGAGGAATCAAAGTGCAGGGTCTAATGTGAGAAAAAGAGAAATAGCTCTGTTTGTCTAGAACTTAAGTGTACACAGAGAAGTGTGCGTGTAAAAAGTCTGGACAGAGAGAGCTGAAGCCTGTTAATGAGAAGCGAAGAATAACATGTTATAAAGTTGCCAGTATTAAATACCTACCAATATTTTTAGAAAAGCTAAACCAAGGTAAAAATTATGTAAATTAATGCAATAGTTTAAAAAAAAACATCTTTTGGATTGTCTTCCTTCAACAGTCTGAGCAATTGTGGGGTGAATACACTGCTACTTCCCTCTACAGACACCTTCTATAGGTGCTCTAGGACCAAAGTAACAACATTATACAAAGGTATCATTGACACTGTTTATATGTTAGGAAATTCCTACTGCTTGTATTCATGTAAGTTTAAAAAAAAAGTCAACTCAAACAAGAAAATTAGTTTTAGAGTGGTTTAGTTCTACGTATCAGAGAGACATGCTCAGTTCCAATGAATCAAATGCCAATCATTCAATGGATGCAAAAAGCTATGTTATTAGGTTGAACCATATAAAACTAGCAATATTGGACTATATTTGACATATAAAATCAACAATTTCACATGCTTCAACCTAGTAACAATAACTAAACTGATGATGACTTAATCACCATTTTGAGTCAACTTTCACCTTTGATTCTACACTGGTTGAGGGAAAGCTGAACAAGTGTCTTTAAGTGTGACAAAATGCAGTTTGGTTGCTGAGTCATGCTCTAATTTATAGGCCAGAAAAAAGCTAGAGAGAAAAAGAAAGCTGAAAAAAGAAATGGAACAGAAGAGGAGGCACAACAATAAAAAGAACACAAAGAGAAAACAAGATATCAAGGAGCAGTAGCTCCCTGTAAAAGAAAGGATTTTTAAAAATTGTTGTTTTAAAGATTTTATCACTGTGAATATGGAGAACAGATGTAATTTCTTTCCACACATACAAATAAATATGCCAGTTACACCGTTAAAACACTAACATAATAGACTAATATTTAATGAGTGCTTAATCTGTGGTTATTAGGAACTTTATATACGTTTTCATTAAGTATGAATAATAACATATAGTTGGTGGTTTCACACCCATTTCTATTGCTCTCATTCAGGGCTATGGCAGCTAATAAGGAATGAGTTAAGATTTGATGCCAGTTCTGACTCCAAAACCTGTACCTTTCCTATCTCATTATGGTGTACATAATGCAACTCTACTGTCATGCAAGAAGTATTTTAACATTTTTTTGAATGTTTGTCATTTAAATTTGGAAGCCTATAATAATGTATTTCACACTGTATGATTTAAGTGTGTTATCACTGAGCAAAGAAAATTTAGCATAAAAAGGAATAGGGGAGGCATTTTATATTCTGAAAGCCACAATAATGTGTATTAGATTTCAAGCAAAAACATTTAAAAAAATTTGAAATTCAATTCAATAAGTATTTGATTTTTATTGTGTGATGCACTGCAAAGAAAGAGTTGTATAAAATTTCAGTCCCATAATTATCTGGTTAGAGACAGAGGTAAAAGTGGTGAAGATTTACCATTAATAAATGGAACTGAAAATAGGCAAATACCCACCATTTTCACATGTACAGCAGACTCTCGATTAGTCATTTCTTGGTTATCCAATCTTCTGGATTTTCCCAGGTGATATCACAGCAAAAGAGAAAAAAAAAAAAGTACACGTGACATACATAAATTTCAGGTTCTTCCTGTTATGCTAATAATATACTAAGGTGGTGTTTTTGGTATGACTTATTTGTTTTTGAAAAATGTTTATTTTATGTATGAAGAACTAACATAGTTTCTTTCACTGAGTGGAAGCCTTGGATAATCCATTCAAGGAAGATCACTTAGTCTAGCTTGATGAAACCTATATCCTTCGCGTACTGACAGAAACACTGTCTGCACATATTGAGGCTGTGTTTCCGGATCAGACCATGCTGGTTTGGGCAGATGTGACAAGAGGGAGAATCTTGGCCCAACTTTTGTGGGTGGCTCCAGTAGGGCTACTGGTGACCCATCTTGCTTTCAGGAGTGCAATGAGGCAAAAAACTTTGTTATGATTTAAATACCAAATTATCATAAGCATCTTTTTTTTCCTAAGAAGCTTAGCAAGGGTTTTACTCTATCTAGCATAATTTTGTATTAAACATTTTGTATGGAGAATCTGAAGCTCTCGTATAAGAACGTATATGGTATTAAGAAAATTGAATAAACAGTGAAAATAAAGTACATTTTGCAAAGAGCACTTTATTGCAAAAATATTTTATCGACACTTTCTCTACATGTAAGGATGAAGTTTGTGGGAAAATTATGCATTGCTACTACTGAATCAATATAGTAAGAGAAAACATAACACAGAAGTCCAAATTTTCCTTCAATTTTCTTATATTAAAATCTTTAATTTTTTAGTGTGACATGACTAAGATCTAAGTTATATTTGAATCGAGCATTGTGTCTAGCACAAAATAGGTATGTGACTGTGTGTATCAAGTGAATGAACCTTTTAGGGTCTGGGTGAAGTTTAAACATAGCTGTTTGTCAAACAAAAAGAACCAGTTTTAAAAACATCCCTCATCATTATGCTAAAGTTTTGTTGTTGTTGTTTTGGCAGTATCAATCTTAGGGAAAGTTACTAATCTATTTTTGTTCGATAATGACTTTACTTTTACCTCATTTCAGATAAGTAAAATTTTATAATCAAAGCATTATTTAAAAATGGCAACTTAGTTGAAGGGGAGAAAATATGACTTTTTCTTAAATTCTAGTAATAAATATTGGACATTAGATCCGTGTTCTTTATAATTAAAAGGTGTTACAGCAGATATATCAAATTTTCTCAAATTCTAAAATTCAGCCCCTACCCCCTTCCATTTTAAGTCCATGAAATCACTAAATGTCTTTTTCTCCCTCTCAAAAAGGCTGCTAGTAAGTTGACAGTCTCACAATTGATGGGATCTTAGAGTTGAGTAAACACTATTTCCAAATAGTAAGATGATAACTTGTAATTTTTCACATCTGAAAAAGAATGTATCTACAGTATGTGTCTATATATTGATATAAAGATGTGTATGTGTATATGTTTATTCAGATACACACACACACACACACACACACACACACACACACACACACACCATATAACCCATAAAACATTTGATTGCCACCCTAAAAATATAATAGTAGTTTGGGGATTAGTAGTCTCTAGCTTAGATGATTATAGTCAAGTTTAAGTAAACTTTCCTTGGTCTAACTTCTTTCTGTCATAGTCATCTATTTTTAACAAACAAGGTATTATAGAAGCTGTGTGCAAGTCTATTTCTTCATTCATAGCAATCAAAGCCTAATTATTAAATGCTTGCAGCTTTCCTTTGATGTTTAATATCTGAAAAGTGGTCAAGATTTCTCAAACAGCACTATATAAATAAAACCGTCTTATTAGCTTGATAACAAAGAAGGTGTGTGGAGGCTGTGGAAAAGTACTATAGAATTTATAAAAATACCACATAATCTGTGAAACATTTGAAAAGCCAAAGGGCAAACAATTCACACAGTGAAGAATTAAACACATTTTAATATCTAGGAATCTAAGATCATCTTGTTACACAGTCCGGTAGTAGAATTCCTCTTTAGTTTCTACCTCTGAAGGATGGCTCCTTTTGGGACATACATTTTGAGTTTAAAGGGGAAAAAAGTCAGTATAAGTTGGTAAAAGAATAATCGTCTTTCTCATGGTCTCATTAAATAAAAACAAAGAGTGATCAGAAATTTGACTGCCAACTTTAGGACCTCTTTTTTTTTTTTTGGTAAGTATATAAACAATTAATGAATACTAGGCAAACTTCAACTGAATATCTTTCATTCTTCCCAGTCCTCACTAGCAATCTGACCAGAATTTATCTTCAAGCAAAGATAATCTCACATAAAGTGATACTGCAGTCCTTATACAAAAATCACTCTAAGGTCTGTATCATTTAAAAAGCGTAAAGACTAAGGTGTAAAATGTCAGCATTCTGGCACTATTCTAAGGAAGACATTGAAAATTAGGGCAGAGTATTTTTAAACTAATAGGCTTGTAAACCTATACCTGGTATATAAAGTTCTGGCTTACTTTGCCAATGGTCATCTGTTGCAGACGCTTCAAGAGAAGAGTTGCTGGAAAAAACACATCAAGTGTAGAAGACATGTTCAAAAATAGAAAATACTGCTCTTGAACTATGAACTCTCTTCAAAGGAAGTTTTAACATTTTAAGTCTTCGGAGCCTTTAAATGTGAACTGGAAAATGTGGAAACTGGAAAATAATTACTTTGTGTGCTTTTTGTATGAGATTAAGGTCTCTGCTATAGCAGAGTTCTTTATAAGGAAAATGTAGGACAAGGCTAAAGACTGAAACAAGAGGTAAGAACTTCACTTAACACAAACTTGATAACTGAAAACTTTAGTTATCACGGTATTTCATTCTGATGATAGTTTATAAGTCAATTAATGAAAACTGGTATGTCTACATGAAAAAATTTACCTGATTTAAAGCAAGTCTTCAAGTATCTGAATGCAAACTGATTACTTTTACATACGTGTGTGTGGGGCTTTCATTTCTATAACATAGAGTCCCAGGAGGGAGATTCTGGGTTGAACTGCATGTGCATTTAAATTTTTTAAAATTTTTATATATTTTATATACATTTTATTGCACTTTAGGTTCTGGGGTACATGTGCAGAACATGCAGGATTGTTGCCTAGGTACATACATGGCAATGTGGTTTGCTGCCTCCATCTCCCCATCACCTATATCTGGCATTTCTCCCCATGTTATCCCTCCCCAAACTCCCTACACCCCGCTGTCCCTCCCCATCCTCCTCAACAGACCCTAGTGTGTGATGATCCCCTCCCTGTGCCCATGTGTTCTCATTGTTCAACACTCACCTATGAGTGAGAACATATGGTGGCAAATTGATCACTTTTAAAGGTCTACTTGACTGTCTTACAGGAAAGTGAAAAAGATTAAATTTGGTAACATAGCTTTAAAAATTGTGACTGCTTTGATTGTGATGCTCGCAGAAACATGTAAACTACATTGATAAGGTAATAAAATTGTGAATGGTAAACTATTACATAAGAAAAAATATATATTACTATAATATGAACAAAGTATCAGCAACAGTACCAAACATCCATGGTGAATCCATTTTTCCTGCACTTTTTCAGCGACCTGTACTATTTATCTTTCTTAAGCTTGTTTTTTTTTGTTTGTTTTTTTTAATGGTACTTTCTTAGGGTGATTAGCACATGCAAAATCAAATTACAAGTTCATAATTTCTGTATGGTTGTAATAATTTTGGGGGGCATTTAAATAATTCTCCCTAATTTTTAACTCAGCTATGGGGAAAAAAAGACACACACAAACTGCAAAGTGAAACTTTCTCGATACAGGCATAAAACAAAAATGAAACTGAATAGCAAATGATGGGAGGGGAAGAAGAGGATATAGGTGAAAGAGGAAAAAACAGATTTCAAAAGCTAGTTATTTAAAAATGGGCAATTTTAACCAATTCTCCTAAATGGCAAGGCAGCTACTGAGTCAGAATTCCGTGGATATTTATGCAAATAAACAATTTCAGTGTTTAGAATTTATTCCTCTATCCTTCCCACCCTCACTGCCTCTAACATCTAATAGCATATTTCAAGATAAGCAAGCCACACACACAGCACATGAAAACTAATGACAACCCTTAAGGCACTCTGAGTTCTTCTGTCCTTGAATTTGTCCTAGAACAACAGCATAGTTGACAAGCAATATCCAGCGATGCCAGGCTTGGATGCAGGCTGCCAATAAAAACCAAGTAAACTGCTTTAAGAAACGGTCTGCTGAATGATCTACTTTCTCTTATTTAAAGGAAAAAAAAAATAAAATGTAGAGAATTCAATTATTTAAATGTAACTTAGCCATAATATTCTAGGATTTTACTGTAATATACATTTTTCAATCTTAATTTTCAATATATAATTTGTTATAAATCAGTAATCTAGCTTTCATCAATTCATAAAACACACCAGTGATAAACCCATTCTATAAAATCCTGGGTAAAGCTCACACGCACAAAATAAAAATTGATAATCTTTATTACTACTCATAATAAATTGTTCCTAATCCTAGTAACAGAAACCTTGTGGCTGTCAGTAAAACTGAGTCACATAGCAACTGAAGGAACAACAAAACTGAATCTTACAGTGTTTCCCCTCAACCTGGAAGGAGACTTCTAAAGGTACTTTGTTTTTTCTTAACATCTACATGTAAAACAAGAAGCTCTTAAAATTAATACATATAAAATATTATTTCTGAGACCTAAGACTCTGCAAAGTTTTGCATATTCATGTCTTCACAAATTATAAAGAAGTTTTGCATTATACTGGATCATTCTTTTATTTCCTAAGTTTGTATTTTAAAATGCCCAAAATTTCAATAAGATATAGAATAAAATAAGAATCATACAAAGTTAGACAAGAGAAACTCATTTATATGAACTGTACACACTTACCCTGAAGGTAACCTGACGAGCTTCACCAGCAAAAGAAAATTCTTCCTGTGCGAGAAGCACTAATATAGCACAAGGTGCAACTGAGGGCGGTTCCAAAAGCCTCGACTAAGCCCTATGCAAAAACCTTGTGACGCACTGCTGCATGGTACTTTATACATGCTCTTGGTTACAACCTCGCTAGCTCTGAGCTAGTCACCAGTCAGTCTACACAACATTATCAATTGAAGTTATGTGATGGTTAAGAGAAGGTAAATCTGTACTATTAGAACTAGCAACTGGCTCTGGAAAGAAAAGAGGAACCTCTATACTAACACTTAAAAACATTCCCTTCCTTGTGGTTTGTCAGTGTATTTCTGATAGGTGAACTTTTCTGTATATTCTACTTTAATAAAAAGTAAAAAAGATTATGTTGCTGTTGCCAGGGCTGGAGGAGGAGGAGGATGGAGAATTATTGCTCAATGGATAAAGTTTCAGTTTTAAAAGATGAAAAGAGTTCCGGAGTAGACAGTGGTTATGGTTGCACAGCAGTGTAGATGTATTTAATGCCACCTAATTAAATGCTTAAAAACGGTTAAAATGGCACATATATATTATGCATATTTTACCACAATTAAAAAAAAAAGATTAGCTCACTTAAAGTCCATGAACAAAAAGACATGATATATGCAAATGTAGTCAACAGAATTTTAACAGTCTTTATCAAAGGGCAGTGAGATTTAAAGTGATTTTTATATTTTCCTACACTTTTAATAAATAAGACCAGCCATAAAATCTGAAAATAAAAATTTATATTTTTAAAAATTTGGAGAAAAAGTTCCTGCTGTTAAAAATAAGAGCAGTCCAATTGTCGTGAAGAAAATATTTTTATTTTTTTTAAAGAGAACTAATCTTGCTTTTAACCTGAATACTAGGGTAGCAATATGCTAATACCATGTGTCAGGACCTGATAGATAAGTTATGCCATGGGCTCTGCGAAACTTTATCATTAGGAACATGGCTATGCAACACTCATGTAAATACATTTTTACTATCAGCTTTCTCTCTACTGTCCTCAGAGGAATCCAGTCTAGGTAATATTTCAGTAATCAAATTTTGTGAAGTATCGTTCTCTACTAAAAACAACACAAACAAATGTTAAAATTGCTGTTAAAAAACTATCAAGGCTGGGTGCAGTGGCTCCCGCCTGTAATTCCTGCACTTTGGGAGATGGAGGAAAGTGGATCACCAGAGGTCAGGAGTTTGAGACCAACCTGGCCAACATAATGAAACCCTGTCTCTACTAAAAATACAAAAAGGTAGCTGGATGTGGTGGCGGGCGCCTATAATCCCAGCTACTCGGGAGGCCTGAGGCAGAAGAATCACTTGAACCCGGGAGGTGGAGGTTGCCGTGAGCTGAGATCCTGCCGCTGCACTCCAGCCTGGGCAACAAGAGAGACACTCTGTCTCAAACAACAACAACAACAACAAACTATCCAAATTTGTATCTACCAAACATGAAACCTCTGACACTGCTATTTTATTTTAATAAGATAATAAAATTCATAATGCAACACTCCTCTAAGAGAACAGCCTATTATATCTAATCAGTAATGGAGACTCAAGGGCAGCAAAGGTGCTGCATTTCTAAAATATTTCTGTATTATGTATGAAAATGATGAATTAAATGTCCTTTAATATTACTATAGTTAACAACGGTAAAAATTTTAAATATATCACTTTGAAAGATGATTCACAGATCACTTTCAACAACAAAGAATGTTGAAATGATAGTTCATCTTTTTGGAGTACAATTTAGAAATACTATTAAAAGCATTAGACATATACATTCTCTTTGACACACCAATTTTGTGTCTAGAAATTTTTCCTAAAGAAATGAGGTGGTACACAAAACTTTGGCTGCCAGGACATATACTGCAGATTTGCTTTATAATTCTGGGAAACTGGAAATGACCCAAATGGCCAATACTTAAATGTTCATTAATACAGAAGAGGTGAATAAACTGTTACATACACATAAAATATAAAATTATACTGCTCTTAAAAATGATTATGAATAGCTAAAATTTATTGTGTGTTTACTATGTGCCAGGTGTTTCTCAGCACTTGACATTCCTTGTCTCATATAATACTTATAAACAATCCTAGAAGGTATGTGCTGGTATTATTCTCATTTTACTGGTGAGTAAATTAAGCCTTATACTTGATAAGTGGCAGAAATGGGTTCAAACTCAGTTCTAACTTCAGAACCCGTGCTTCAGATCACTGCACAGTACTGGTCCATGAGCTGAGTATTTACAGACATATGGTCTACTGTTGATTGATAAAAGTTATAATATCTACAGCAAGATTCCAATTTGAGAAGGAAAAATCTTTATATAAGTATAGGAAAGTTTAAAATAGAATACATAAGACAGTATTTGTAATGACTTTAAGGGGCTATTTTTACAGCCTGAGTTTTAGAAAATAAATGTGCTCCTTGGGAAATGTAAATAGTATGTTAAAAACATAATAGGAGTAGCACCCATCACATCCATAATCAGAAAAAAAAAGCCAATCAACAATATATGGACAGATTGTTTGAAACAATGTTTCTAAAGGAGACCAGAAGCAAAGAATCCAGCCAGCTTAGTCTACTCCAAAACAAAACGCTTTATTGCATGAAAAGAAAGCTGGCTAGCATCCTATCAAGAGGAGTGTTGGTCTCCAATGGTAGGTGGTTGGGGCTCTGCTGGTGTGTGTGCCTGTCCTGCTAGTCTGATTCTAAGGAGAACAGAGAAGAGAGGAATATGGATGTTGCTTCCTGCCTGTAAGAGACTTCTTCATCTTTTTAATTCCACCCAGTGTGTACATGCTAGGAGTGGGGTGGAAGTGAGATAGTGGGATTAGCGGGGTGTCCCCGGAAGAGGGACTAACAAGTACCAAGAACTTTCTTGCTTTGTCAAAGTCCCGAAAGCATGTGATTGCCCTTTACATACATTGTAATTTAATCGGCATAATTTAAGAGAAAAATAATACTTCTCCTTTTTTATAGATAAAGAATCTGAAGTCAGGAGAAATTAAGTCATTTACTACTTATGTGACTTAATGCACAAGAGTTGGGATACTTTTTTAAAAACCAAACTATATCAGACTGTCTCTAGGCAATAATATACACATAACATGAGAGGGCTTGAGAAGTCTATGAATGGGTAAGAATGTTTTAAAAACGTGCCACAAGAAAGGAACAAGGACACAAGCAAAGCACTGAATCAAAGACACTGAATTTTGTTTCTAATAGCTCTAGAGTACTTAAAAACTGTTTTTTTGAGAAGGGATACAAAGGATATGGAAGTACAAAGTTGTAAAGGCAGGTTCTTTAACAGCACAATGGACTTTCATCTCTGTACACAATAACTGGGCCCTGTTGCCTTGGAGTTTCTTTACTCATTGACATAGAAACAGAAACCACTCCTGTCACTCCTAGTGGCAAACTCTATATCTGAAATTCATATGCCAAAGAGCAAAGCACATGTAGAGAATTTGCATCTTTGGAAGATTGTTGTTCCTCCCCTTTTAACACTGAAACTGGATGTCTTTATCAATGGAGAAAGAGATATCCATTTGTATTTCTGAGTAACTAGTTAAGAGCTTTTTAGATAGTCAATTATTCAATCAACTTGAAAAACTAAAAATTATCACTTAATATTTTGCCATCAAAAGATTTCTTAGAAATTCAAATAATGAAAAAACAAAAAGCCCACAGAAAATCAAATATATACATTTAAGCTTTAATAACTTATTGTCTTTAATATTGAGACAGGGAAGTAAAGAAAACAAAAGTATTACATTACTTAAAAGTTGCATGTAAAAGAAATCACATCATAACACTCTCGCATAAAATTTGTAGCAAGTATAGTTATTTCTCAACAATACAATCTAGACTTACCTACTAACTCATAGTTGGGCTACTATAATCCAATTACCATTCCAACAAGGAATGTATTTTTAAACTTAAATTGGATGACACCCTAGGAAGTTATTCCAAGCAAAACAATGAAGCCACTATATAAGGAAGACAATTTAATAGGAGATGAGATGCAATAGTCAATACACTGACTCTTGCGAAACCTGTTCTTACTAATTGCTGCATGATGTAAAAAGAAAGATGATTTTTTTAAAAACATGCAAAACATCAGTCTAGGTATGTGACTTCTCTTCAAACTTCCCTGAAGACAACAGTGAACTGACTTCAATATTATGACTATTCAAAATAGAAATGAAACAAGGTACTATAAATGTTGATATGAATATGGTTTAAAATGTATAAGGAGCAGAAAACAGAGATGAAACAATGATTTATACTTTTTGAAAATGAATATTTTCATTAGCAAATGAAAATTTTCTTTTTTTAAATTAAAAAAAATTTTTAAAAACATAGAGACTTGGCCAGGTGCGGTGGCTCACGCCTGTAATTCCAGCACTTTGGGAGGCTGAGGCAGGCAGATCATGAGGTCAGGAGTTCGAGACCAGCCTGGCCAACATGGCAAAACCCTGTCTCTATTGAAAATACAAAAAATTAGCCGGGTGTGGTGGTCCATGCCTATAATCCCAGCTATTTGGGAGGCTGAGGCAGGAGAATTGCTTGAATGCAGGAGGTGGAGGTTGCAGTGAGCTGAGATCTCACCACCGCACTCCAGCCTGGGCAACAGAGCAAGACTCTGTCTCAAAAGAAAACAAACAAACAAAACCCCCATAGAGACAGGGTCTCATTATGTTGCCCAGGCTGTAGTACAGTGGCTATTCACAGGTGTGACCCCACCACTGATCAGCTTAGGAGTTTTGACCTGCTCTGTTTCCAATCAAGGCTACTTCACCCCTTCTCAGGCAACCTGGTAGTCCCCCATTCCCAGGAGGTTTCTATATTGATGATGAACTTAGTGCAGACACTTGATTGGCATAGTGCACTAAAGCCTGGAACTCCTGGGCTCAAGTGATCCTCCCACCTCAACCTCCCAAGGACTTTAGGCACTAGGCCAGCATGCCCAACCTCATGTTTTTTATCATTTAAGATCACTGCAAAAACTTATCCTAGTAGCTGACTATGAGTGAGACTGACTGCAGCACTTATGAATTTATAGACATTTGTATATGCAAACCGAGGAGAACGTATGGTTCCCATCTCAATGTATTTCTTAAACTTTGCAAAAATCTAGGCTGGGGGCTGTGGCTCATGACTGCAATCCCAGCACCTTGAGAGGTTGAGGCAGGAGGATTTCTTGACCCCGGAGTTTGAGACTAGCCTGGGCAACAGAGGGAGACTGTGTCTCTACAAAAAATTTTTAAAAATTAGCCAACTGTGGTGGCACGTGCCTATACCCCCAACTACTCAGGAGGCTGAGGTGGGAGGATCACTTCAGCCCAGGAGGTAGAGGCTGAAGGGCAATCACGCCATTGTACTCCAGCCTGTGTGACAGAGGGAGGCTGTCTCAAAAAAAAGTTGCAAAAATCTAGATTAATTTTCAAAAACTCAAGTGAAATTGTTGAACATGAACCATATCTTTTTTACTTTCTTACTTAAAAAGCATTAAATTCTGTGTTAAACTTTTAGTGGAAATGACATTTATGTTTCAATAGGTAGTCAGGTTCAAGAAAATAGGATATAAGACAATAACATAAATAAAGGGAGTCTTTCCTAGCTCTCCTTTCAAATGCTATATGTTTATTTCAAGACGCTTAGCACTGACTTTTTTTTTTTTTTTTTTGAGACAAAGTCTTGCTCTGTCACCCAGGCTGGAGTGCAGTGGTGCAATCTCGGCTCACTGCAACCTCCACCTCCTGGGTTCAAACAATTCTCCTGCCTCAGCCTCCAGAATAGCTGGGACCACAAGTGCACGCTGCCTCGCCCTGCTTTGTTTTGTTTTTCAAAAAGTCAGGTCTTGGTATGGGTTGTAGTAGGCTGGTCTTAAACTCCTGGGCTCAAGCAATCCTCCCACCTTAGCCTACCAAATGTTTTTATTTTATTATAGCTGAATCTCTGTGCCTGAAATGGAACAAGATGAAAAGTTTTCTGTTTTAATTCTGGACTCCTTCTACATCTCACAATTGATATTCTTGCCTTTCAAAAGAAACAAACAATATTATTTAAGATCATTATTTTGTTATATGTTATATTAGAAATGGCAGAAAGGTAATGCATTTTAAGCTTTTATTATTAGTGCATTATATCGAGTCCATCTAAATGAGGAGTAAAAAATGAGATTTAACTTACTACCCTCCCTTCTTACTGAGCCACATAAACACATTAAGGCAAGAGAGTAAGGAAAATTATTCTGAGATTTAAAATCATGAATTAATAATAGCAACTAGTAGCTAAATTATCTGAAATCATATGAAAGATTGGCAGATGATGACTTGAGTTGTAAAAGTCTATAAATAGAAGAAACCGCAAAATATAGCTCTTTCAAAACTTACTTAAATATTAATAAACTCAATATAGTAAACTATGCTAGAACCAATTTTAAAATAAGTAAAAAAAGAAAAAATATATAGTAAATCAAAGTACTTAGTTTAACCCGAGAAAAGTTTTGATAATATATATTACATTCAGCATGCTGGGGTTAATAGATATCCTAAATATCATGTCATTTTATCATTACGCATTCATTGCATATTCTGTGCATATATCAAAATATCACATGTATGCCATAAATATGTACAAATACTCTGTATCAATTAAAGAAATTTTAAAATAAAGTTATGATGTCCATGTGATATAATAGCTTAAATATAGTCATGAAAATATAAGTATAAATGTATGAATGAATAAGTTAAGTAAATAATCTTGATTTAAAACATTACAGAATAACTTCATTTGGGTAAAAAAACTATACTTAATTATATGCATAGAAAAATAAAGGAAGTACATTTACTAAAATAGGAGTTTTTTAAGGTGGTGAAAATTATAGATTTCTTTTGCTCATCTAGATTCACTAACTTTTATATCAATGTGTATTATATGATATAAAAAGAGAAACAATACAAAATAGAATAAATTACGTCTTATTTGAGACACAGTCTCACTCTGTCACCCAGAATGGAGTGCAGTGGTGTGATCTCAGTTCACCAGCCTCAACCTCCTAGGCTCAAGTGATCCCCCGCCTCAGTTTCCCGAGTAGCTGGGATTACAGGTATGCACCACCACACCTGGCTTTATATGTATATGTGTGTGTGTGTATTTTACTTTCTTACATAGGATTAAATTCTGTATTTAAGCTTTTAGAGGAAATGACATTTATGTTGCAATAGGTAGGTCAGGTTAAAGAAAACAGGATGTAAGACAATACCATAAATGGAGTCTTCATTTATGGTATTGATATATTTGATTTGTGTATGTGTGTTTTCTTTTTTTTTTTTTTGATGTATTTGATTTTTAGTAGGGATGAGGTCCCCTTATATTATCCAGACTGGTCTCTAACTCTTGGGCTCAGGTGATCCTCCTGCCTCCACCTCCCAAAGTGCTGGGATTACAGGTATTAGCCACCTTGCCCGGCCTGGTAAAAGTTTAAAATGAACAAATTCCTTGTAAAAAGCTGGATCATGGCCAAGCATGGTGGGAGGCCAGCACTTTGGGAGTAATCTGTAATCTCAGCACTTTGGGAGGCCGAGGCAGGCAGATCATGAGATCAGGAGATTGAGACCATCCTGGCCAACGTGGTGAAACCTTGTCTTTACTAAAATACAAAAAATTATCCAGGTGTGGTGGTGTGCACCTGTAATCCCAGCTACTCAGGAGGCTGAGGCAGGAGAATTGCTTGAACCTGGGCAGTAAAGGTTGCAGTGAGCTGAGATCATGCCACCATATTCCAGCTTGGTGACAGAGCAAGACTCGGTCTCAAAAAAAAAAAAAAAAAAAAAAAGCTGGATCACAATTCAGGTACTCATGAGTTCAATTATTAAGACTTCTTTAAAGTTAGGTTATATGACTGGAAACCCATGAATGTGGAGCTCATAAATTAGTTTTCGGAAATCTGTAATGAATCACGTGATCTATGCTTGCTATAAGTGTACTAGAGGGGATTCAAAAGTGAGTAAAACATATGAAAGCTTTGTTATCTATAATAACTTATGTTTCTTGTATAGTTTTAGTCAAATTAAATTTCAGTAGCTCAAAATGAAGTAATTATATAGGTAATGCCTCAAAGACCCCGTGGGTCACTTTAATCATCTCCAATGATTACAGCATGCATAGAGGGGATCAGCCTCTGTTTTTTACAGTGCTAAGTGGTCAGGTTACAAATTGTTGCTCAAAATTTGGCATAATGCTGGATATCTCCCCATATCCCATCTTTTTAAACTTTAAGAAAGATACATGACGTAACTAAACATTCTGCTATCTCCAAGTCTGAGGGTTCAAATGGAATATTGTTTAGAGACAATCTTTTAATGCATTACATAATTAAACCCACTTTAAGAGAGTATCATGTCTAAAAGTAAGTTGGACAAAATTAGCTTTATTAACAGAAGAGAGAAGATAGGACAATATTTATTGAACAACTACTATGTGGTAAGCACTGTTTGTAACTTTATGTATATCATCTCTTTTTTCATCTCAATAATCCAGGAAGGCACTTAGAATAGTATACTGTTAGAATTCTACCAAATGTAATTATTTTAAAACATCAGGTGAAATAAAATACAAACACTAAGAACATCTTCTTTATTAATTATTATTATTAGGCCTTACAGCAACATTGCCTGACCAAGACAGAATATATTCTTAATATAATACCCTGAAGTAAATGAGGCATAAGAGTATTTAGGTGAATCATCCCCATTCCAGATAATTGGAAATTGAAGCTTAGAAAAGTTTACTATCTTGTCCAAGGCTAAACCAATAAAATGTGGCAGAGCTGAGATCTGAACCAAGGATTTACCAACTACTAAACTTTCAGACCACCCCATTCCCTTACAAGATTGTCTTCTGTTCAAGCCACAGATTACATCACTTGTTAAAGGAAAAAGATACTATATATCATTACCAAATAAGCCACACACAGAGAATTACAGAACAAAAATTATGGAATACTAGAGTTCTCTATCCTACCAAAATTAGGAACATGTGACAAAGTCTCTTTTATGTATATACTGTGCACAAAATAGAATCTTTATTCTGTTTATCTGTCTTGGAAAGACATCAACGTTTTAAAAATTGGCAACAAATTTTCAGCTGTTTAAATTACCCAAACAGGGAAACTTTATCCAAAAGCTTCAGAGTACAAGAATCAGACTGAATGCTGATTGTGCTACTTCCTAGCTAGTTCCTAAGTGAGTTAACAGAAAATTAGGAAAGTAACTACCAGTTGGATTGTGTTGGAAGGATTAAATAAACACGTAGAGTATACTTGGTCATAGCAGACAACTCTAAATTTAAGTTTTTCCCTAGTTACAGAATGATAGCACAGTGCCAAATTAACCCAAATGGGCATCAGTTTCTAAGTACTTTCTAGTTCTAGTCCCAGTGGAGTCTCCTTTTTCTTAAGCTGACTACAGTGAGTTTCTCTTTTGCAATATTTTGCTATGCTGTATATAATGCTTGGGTTCTCAACTTTTTCCCTATCTCATCAAATTTTTTGTAGCAACCTACTTCCCTTAGAACCCTAACCATTTGACAGAGAAATCCATATAGACTGAAAAACCGTATCTTTGTTCATGGGGGAAAGATTGAGCAACTAACAATATGATATCGGAGGTAAAGGAGAAGACTGTGCCTTCTGATAACGCAGTAGAGAAGACAGAATGGTGACAGGAAGGATCTTGCAGGCACTTGCTATCTACTTCCACCTAATTACAAGAAGGACCTTGACAAACAAATGAAGCAACTCTTCAATGAACTGCTAAACTACTTCGTAATCTATTAGCACCTTGAAAAATGAGGAAGATAAACATACATGAAAAAAAGACAAAATGGCATTTAAGTCTATGATGGCAGAAGGTTATCATACTTGGTTTAAATTGCATAGATTAATGGTTTAAGCAATTCTGAGAGTTAACTAAAAGTGCATAACACAAGAAAGATAATTTGATATAGAACAGCAGTGTGCCACAACAGCCAGAGAAGTCTGCCACCTGCTGATGGAAAAACTGAATTGTGCAGATTTCCCCCTTGTTTTTAAGGAGAGAGAGAGAGAGAAGAAAAAAACACCTGTCAGGCATGGTTTAATGACATTACATGTCAAATAAGTTGTTAGGCTGAAGATATAAACTACAACCTCTAATTTAGAAGAGAAAAAAGATTAAAATAGGACTTAAGATTCTTTACATGTCTAATAATTCTAAATATGTGATGTCTGAACTATTTTTAAAGCAAACAAAGGAGGTAAATATGGAAACTATTTAACATAAAATACACAGGGAACATTCAAACTACTATGAAAATTAAAGATAATCCAAAACACTGCAAAAAGTATAAAGTCCTCTGCAATTCATCTCTTTTCTGTCTTCCATTTTCTACTGCTCCTATAACAGTTGAATACTTCATTATTTTAATAGAGGCTTATTTTAATTTCTGCTCCCCACCTCCAGATTCTAATAATGTTAATTTAGTGTGTGCTCAATTATCAGTTTATCAAAATGTATTCCAGATGGTATCACTTATTTTAAAAACCATACCCAAAGAGACTCTAGCAAATAAAGTGCAAATATCTTATACCGGTAATAGAGATGTTCTACAATGTAGTCCCAACACTTTAGAAAATCCAGTTGCTTTTAAAAAAACAATTTTAAAAATATCCAAAAGCAATACACGCTCATATGTCAAACAACATAAAATGTTAAAGGATGAAGAAGTCTCCCTTCCTGGTGTCATCCTCCCAAGTCCGCTGTCATTAGTAAAACTAGAAGAAGCTTCTAATTTTTTTTTTTAATAGTTCCAATGACATAAGCATATACACGTGTATTTCTTTTGGGAGCACAGCTGTTCTGCAACTTGCCTTTTCCCCTTGTTGCCATTTCTTGAGCTTTTAAAAATGTTAACACACAGGGTACGCTGGCTCACACCTGTAATTCCAGCACTTTGGGAGGCTGAGGCAGGTGAATCACCTGAGGTTAGGAGTTCGAGAGCAGCCTGGCCAACATGGTAAAACCCCGTATCTACTAAAAATACAAAATTAGCCGGGCATGGTGGCAGGTGCCTGTAATCACAACTACTCGGGAGGCTGAGGCACGAGAATCACCTGAGGCCGGGAGACAGAGGTTGCAGCGAGCCGAGATCACACCACTGCACTCCAGCCTTGGAGACAGAGCAAGACCGTGTCTCAAAAAAAAAAAAAAAAAAAAAGTTAACTCATACAGATTTACTTTTTTTTCACAGCTGCCCAATATTTTATTACACAGATGCACCATCATTCATTTGACCAATGTATACTGCCTTTAATAAAGTAAATGAAAGTGCCTATTTTTCTACATCCTCAACACTCTCTCTTTATTTAGTAATTGTCTGGTAGCCCCCATTCTAATTATTTGTGAGCAAGTAACCACGAAGTTTTGTTACCCGTAAAATTTGCATTTTTCTGTGGTAAGAATCTGAATTGTTTAAATGATTCTCAAGCTTTAGCATCCATCAGAATCACCCGGAGGGCTTGTTAAAACAGATTGCTGGGCCCAAGCTCAAAATTTCTAATTGTTTGTCTGGGGTAGGGCTAAATAACTTGCATATCTAATGATTCCTGCCCAATGCTGTTGCCACGGTCTGGGACCAATTAATGGCTAGTATTGGTAACCCAGGTGAAGAAAGTAAAAGGATCTAAAGATGTGATGAGTCTGGGCAACATAACAAGACCCAGTCTCTCCTCTCCGCCCCGCCCCCACACAGAGTCTTGCTCTGTTGCCCAGGGCTAGCGTGCAATGGCTCGATCATCGCTTACTGCAACCTCTGCCTCCTGGGTTCAGGCAATTCTCCTGCCTCAGCCTCCTAAGTAGCTGTGATTACAGGCACAGGCCACCATGCCCAGCTAATTTTTGTATTTTTAGTAGAGATGGGGTTTCACCATGTTGGCCAGGCTGGTCTCAAACTCCCGACCTCGTGATCCGCCCACCTCCGCCTCCCAAAGTGCTGGGATTACAGGTGTGAGCCACTGCACCAAGCCACAAGACCCTGTCTCTAAAAATAAAATTAGCCAGGCATGGCGGCACATGTCTGTAATCCCAGCTACTCAGGAGGCTGAGGTGGGAGGATGGTTTGAGTCCAGGAGGTCGAGGCTACAGTGAGCTATGATTGCACCACTGCACTCCAGCCTTCCTCACAGAGCGTGATACTATTTCTTAAAATAAATGAATGAATGAAAGAAGTAATGGCTTTTAGCCAGAACAAAATTTTTGAATAAATTTAAAATATAAGTATCCAGCTCAAAGGGGGCTCCATCTGTTAGGTAAGTGAATTCACAACAAAAGGAAAGAGAAAAAAAATTATAAAACTAAAACTGTTTCAGGAAGTAACTGTTTTTAGCTAACATAAAAGTGGCTCACTAGATAAGAGAACAACTTTTCATTAAAGTTGAAAATGTGGTTAACTTGTGGCATGAGGATAATCTACAGGAAACATGTGACAAACATGATTTGAAAGGACAAAGTCATATATACCTGGTACAAACACTTCCATGTTTGCAAATTTGGGGATTCAAGATCATCTTAAATATAGTCTTTGATAATGTTAAGGGTTTAATGGTCTGGGCATGGTGGCTCATACCTATAATCCCAGGGAGGTAGAGGTAGGAGGATTGCTTAAGCCCAGGAGTTTGAAACCAGCCTGAGCAACATGGCAAAACCCTATCTCTACAAAAAATACAAAAATAAGCCAGGCATGGTGGCATGTGCCTGTAGTCCCAGCTAACTGGGAGGCTGAAGGAGGAAGATAGCTTGAGCCAAGCAGGTCAAGGCAGCTGCAGTGAGCAAGGATGGTGCCACTGCACTCCAGCCTGTGTGACAGAGCAAGAAATGCCTCAAAAAAAAAAAAAAAAAAAAAAGAGTTTAATGTATTTCCCTGTTTTTCAAACTAGAGAAATCATGTTTTTTACCCTTCAAAAATCACCACAGCCATGAATCATTACCCAACGTCACCTCCTATTTCTTGAAATCACATAGTCTTTTGTTGCTCACAACCTTACAAAAGTTGAGTGTCCTTTACCCAGACTGCTTGGGACCAGAAGTGTTTCTAATTTTGGGATTTTGGAATATCTGCATATACATAATATCTTGGGGATGATGCTCAAGTCTAAAGATGAATTCATTTACATTTCATATCCCCCTTATACACATGGCCTAAAAGTAATTTTATAAAATATTTTACACAATTTTGTGACTGGAACAAAGTTTGTGTACTTCGAACCATTAGAAAGCAAAGGTGTCAATATCTCAGCCACTTGTGAGTCATGATGCCAGCACTCAAAAAGTTTCAGATTTTGAAGCGTTTTGGATTTCAGATTAGGGATGCCGAATCTGCATTCATTCTTGGAGTACTCGTAGGTCTACAGTTTTGAAGCTAGTTGTGACACATAATTGGAGGATTAGCTTCCACATTTCACTAGGACATATGAAGGAGGTGGCTTGTGTTGAGAGCTACTTAAAACCTAGATATTTCAAGTGTGAACTAACATATCTTTACTCTTGGGGTGAATAAAAGATATAAGCTGTCGGGAGTGGCGGCTCACACCTGTAATCTCAGCACTATGGGAGGCTGAGGCGGGTGGATCACCTGAGGTGAGGAGTTAAAGACCAGCCTGGCAAACATGGCGAAACCCCATTTCTCCTAAAAATATAAAAATTAGCCAGGTGTGGTGGCATATGCCTGCAGTCCCAGCTACTCAGGAGGCTGAGGCATGAGAATTGCTTGAACCTGGGAGATGGAGGCTGCAAGTGAGCTGAGATCATGCCACTGTACTCTAGCACAGAGCTTGACTCAGTGTCCAAAAAAAAAGAAAAAGAAGATAGAACTATTCTGAGTTTAACCAATTAATAGACTCTTTCCCTTTCTTTCTTACCAAAATAATTATCTCATTTCTGTTGGAAAATGCAATGTGCTCAAGCAGAAAACAATTCTTCAACTTCACTTACATAAGGGTGACCATATAACCTTGTTCTCTCCAATGACCTGTAAGCAGAAAATTCAGCTTGACTGAAACAGGTATTTTCTTCCTTGCTTCCACCTTTCTGCTGCCTGGAACATGGACGCATTGGCCATGACTGCAATGACCATCTTATGATCATGAAGAAAAGACAAGGGAAATGTGAAAGACCTATGCCTTGATATCCTACGGCCCTAATTAATACAAGCAACTGCCTGTTTTTTGGAATTCTCATTCCATCAGAAAAATAAAAGCTATTGTTTATTAAAGCCACTGTTTTGGGGTCTCTCTTTCTCTTAATTGAATGCAACTAATTTTCAAACAGACCAGCCAGTCAGGTGGCTCATGCCTATAATCCCAGCACTTTGGAAGGCCGAGTGGGAAGATTGCTTGAGCCCAGGATTTTGAGACCAGCCTGGGCAACACAGCAAAATTCTGCCTCTACAAAAAATAAAAAATTAGCCAAGCATAGTGACACATGCCTATATTCCCAGCTACTTGGGAAGCTAAGGCAGGAGGAACACTTGAACCCAGGAGTTTGAGGTTACAGTGAGCTACCATCATGTCACTGCACTCCAGCCCAGGCAACAGAATGAGACCTTGTTTCAAAAATAAATAAGACAAAACCAAAACAAAAAAAAGCACACAGCCAGACCCTCAAGAAACATAAATAATAATAAACAATATAAGACACTGTATAAATTGCTAAATTATGAGAAATCATCAGGAAATGTCAAAGGAATTCAGAGAAAATGTTTTACAAAACAAATCAAGAATTCAAAAATTGATATATGGAGATATTAAAGTCTGTCTGGGCATGATCGTTCATGTCTGTAATCCTAGCACTTTGGGCGGCCAAGGTGGAAGAATTGCTTGAGCCCAGGAGTTTAAGACCAGCCTGGGCAAATAGTGAGACCCTGTTTCTACAAAAAAAAAAAAAAATTTTAAACTTAGCCAGGTGTGGTGGCACGTGCCTATAGTCCCAGCTACTTGGGAGGCTGAAGTGGGAGGACTGCTTGAGCTCAGGAGTTTGAGGCTGCAGTGAGCCATGATCACTCCATTGCACTCCAGCCTGGCAGCAGGGTGAGACCTAGTCTAAAATAAAATAAAATGCCTATTTGATTCACTAAAGCAATTGTTTAAAACTTGGGTTGCTTCTCCCTTCCTTTTTAAAATACAGACTCAATAATGGACTTTTGATTCACTCAGTATAGTACCCAGAAAACATCTAATATTTTGTTTTCTTTTTCTTTCTTTTTTTTTTTTGAGGCAGAGTTTCACTCCTGTTGACCAGGTTGGAGTGCAATGGTGTGATCTTGGTTCACTGCAACCTCTGCCTGCCGGGTTCAAATGATTCTCCTGCCTCAGCCTCCCAAGTAGTTGGGATTACAGGCATGCGCCACCACGCCCAGCTGATTTTCATATTTTTAGTAGACATGGGGTTTCTCATGTTGGTCAGGCTGGTCTCAAAGTCCCTACCTCTCTACCTCGGCCTCCCAAAGTGCAGAAATTATAGGCATGAGCCACCATGCCCGGCCCTTTTTACTTTTTTTAACTGCTCCTTGAGGAGCATGGCTAACTCATAGGCAGTGCACCCAGAGTTGGCCTATATTTTCTTAAAGTGGAAGAAGGGAAAAAGGTTTTGTTAGCAGTTTATCTCCTAGGACCAGGCACAGCTGGCACACACCTGTAATCCCAGCATTTTGGGAGGCCAATGTAAGTGGATCTCTTGAGCCCAGGAATTTGAGACCAGCCTGGGCAACGTGACAAAATCCCCATCTCTACAAAAAATACAAAAATTAGCTGGGTATGGTGGTGCCTCCTTTACTCCTGGCTACTCTGAAGGCCAAGTGGGAGGACAGCTCGAGCCCAGGAGGCGGAGGTTGCAGTGAGCCGAGATTAAACCACTGCACTCCAGTCTGGGTGAGAGTGAGACCCTACCTCAAAAAAAAAAAAAAAAAGTTTATGTCCTAGAAAGAAACACAGTATACTAAAGTTTCAGAAAAACAGCATCAGCTACTTAAGAAGTAGTAGTTGACCTTAATTAACAACAAAGCAATAAATAGTTGAGATATGTTTAAATTGGAAATGGCCATTTTTAACTGGTTGTGGAGGTTCTACTAACAGTTCCATCTCCCCTATCCTGCTGTCTACATAATTTCATACCTTCCTTGTAGCTCTTTAGGGGATAAGCTTAAGACTACACATTTGTTCTAATGTGCCTGCATTTTACTTCACTGGGTAAATACCCTACTTTAGAGAATTTAATAAAGGATATTAGAATAACTGAATAAGATTAAGCAATCTCATCTTTGTTTTTTTTTCTCCTTTTGGCTCTTTCTTTGAATTCTGGTCTTATCCTACTTTTTGATAGCTTTCTATTAGAGGAAAATTAAAAATTTGTTGATAAAAATAGAATTAGAATATATTCTGGTATTGCAGGAGAAATTAGAAAAGAAATTGGTTTGTAAAATTTGAAAAGAGGCGTCATTTAGCAGTAAAAATCAGATTAACTGGATAGAAGGACAGAATGAAGTAGGTGGAGGCAATTAATCTAAGACTGCAAATAATAAGATGTAACATAAATAAGAATATAGAGAATAAGTAACTATAACTCAATACAAGTAGTACACTCTTCCAGGAAAGACAGAGATGTTCTGTATTCCCTTCAAAAGGCATCTGTCCACATCTTCCCTGGAACTTTGCTAGACTGATAATTCTTTCTCCTCCTCTTTAACCATTTGCTTTTCACTACTCCTCTGCCCACCAACATACTCATGTGCCAGCCATTCAAAAAACAAAACAAAATACCCATCATCAGCACAACTGTTTCCTCTACTAGTCATTTTTTAGTTTTCTTCACTTCTTTGTTTTACCAATGGCAGCTCAACTCACTGCTACCATGGCCTTTAAGACCAACTTCTGACCTTAGAAAAGACGAATACAGTAATTCTGCCCCTTCTTTTGAAACATTTCCTGTTAGTCCACCTCTGACAGCTTTCAGTGTCTTTACTGAACACTCCTTAAATGTTAGGCATTGCCAAGTTTTCTGTTTTCTTCTCGTTGTAAAACTATGGATGAGAAATCATATCCATCCCCACACTTACCATTGAGAGGCTAGACATTTTGGAAAATATTATTTCTAGCCCCAATTTATCTTTAGAGCACCAGTCTTCCATTTTTAGTTGCTGTTGCTAATAATAAGTAATGTATATATTGGTTACTATGGGCCGGTCACTCTTCTAAGCACTTTAAGTATATTAACTAATTCATGAACATTTCTACTTGGTCATTCTTTGATCAACTCAAATTTCATATGACTTAAAGTGAAGTTGTTATTCCACATTTCCTTTACTTCCTGGCTACTTTCCAGAACTGCCCCTTTTTCCTCCTCTTCATCTTAGCTTATAACATAACCCAGAATCAGCAGTTACCTGATAACCTTAAATTTATTTCTCCTTATAATTAATCCCTTTATATTTAATAATCATAAATCAGCTCTGAAAGAAAGCGATTATGTTCTAGGCACTGGGTTATTTCATTTAATCTTCACGACTAACCTATGAGGTAGGTACTATCATTATCTTCCAATTAATAGATGAAAAATGGGAGACTCAGAGAGCTTAAGTAATTTGCCCAAGGTCACATGGCTTGATAAATGAGAAAAACTAGATTCAAAGCTAGGTTTGTACGACTTTTCTGCACTGCCACAAAGTCCCGTTAATTTTATCTTTGAAATGTTTGTCTCCTGAACCCTTATTTCCATCCCTGTTGCTAGTGGCATAGTTTAAGGCCCCTAATCATCTTTCACAAGGAATACTGCAAACCTCTTAAATTTCTTTCTTTCCAGGATCTTCCTTTCCAATTCACCTTATCTTATCTTCATAAAACACAGTGTTGGGTTTTTTTGTTTGTTTGTTGTGAGACTCTGGGTGACTGTTACCCAAGCTTGAGTGCAGCGGTGTGATAATGGCTCACTGCAGCCTCAACTACCTGGACTCAAGAGATTTTCCCCAAGTAGCTGGGACTACAGGTGCATGCCACTGCACTGGCTAATGCTTTTAATTTTTGTAGAGAAACAGTCTCCCTATGCTGCCCAGGCTAGTCTCGAACTCCTGAGTTCAAGGGATCCTCCTGCCCCAGCCTCCCAAAGTGCTGGGTATGTGGACATGAGCCACCGTACCCTGCCAAAGCAAACCTTTGATGATCCCTTGTTGCCTGTAAAATAAAGAGTAAAATCTTTATAATGGCTTTACAAAATTCCTTTACAATTCAGTTTCTTGATTCACATTCTCTTTTTTTTTTTTTTTTTTTTTTTTTGAGACAGGGTGCTCCCACCACACCCACCCAAAGCACTGGGATTACATGTGTGAGCCACCATGCCTGGCCATGACTGGCTTCCTCTGTACATTAATCTTGCTGCCCTACAGGATATTTCAGCTGTAGCATACACAACCCACTAGCAACCTCCTCAAGTCTCCTAATTAAAAACTCTTGAAAGACAATGCATCATTTTGAGCCAAGTCCTGGAAGTCATTGGTTTCCTTAGCCAGTTAGATAGGCCCAACTTGTTAGGTAGTTAACTCTATCAGCTGTGACCAATACAAGCTACGTCTATTGGACATCATGGGTTTGCAGAGATTTTTCTGAGGGAGGAGGGTAGAGGATGGGCAGAACAGACCTACATTATTGCAGAAAGATAGAACTAGGATTCCAACCCAGGTCTTCTGACCCCCAGTCAAATACTTCTCCCATCTGAAGAAGCAACCTATTAAAATTATAAAAGTTAACATGAAGCTCTTTTCACTTTTTCCATTGAAAAGTCATTAGCAGGTTACACATATATTACAATCTGAATATATTACATATACATCCAAATATTGACTGATTTCTTTTGTACAAATAAATTGGTATTCTTGATAGGTCTTCATTATTTATCACAAAGATAGCAAACTGTTCCTATGATGGTATCACTAGAGGACTTTGTGAAAACATTGATTTTTAACCTTACTTGGTTTACAAAAGTAGTGTAACAGAACAATCCACAGTTTAAGCACACACAGGAAGACATGGCATTTTTTTTTCCCCTAAATAGGCATTATTAACCTTAAGTTGTGGGCAAAAGAAAGCCTTTGAAGTTTCCTAAGCAGGAAAGCAACAAGAGCAAAATGAAACTTCTGAAATAAAACCATTTGCTGCTGTGGGCATATAGAGGTGGGGAAATGAATTTTAATAAGCCTTTAGAATTATTAAGACCCTTTAAGAATAAATTAATTCAAAATTAAGGAATATTATTGGACTATGAGACAAGCGAATTTTTTTTTTTTTTTTTTTTTTTTTTTAAAGAGACAGGGTCTCGCTGTGTTTCCCAGGCTGGAGTGCAGTAGCTATTCACAGCTGTGATTATGGCCTTGAACTCCCAGACTCAAGTCATCCTCCTTTCAGTCTCCCAAATAGCTGGGGCACTGGCTACTTTTACTTATTCAAATATGTCTGTATTCAACCTGGGGTCAATACAACCAACAGGACAAATCACGTCTTTTCATCAGTTTGAACATATTGCAGGTGTTGAGAAATTCCAAGTACTACAACCTAAAATTATATTATTTAGTGTAGATCGTAAATTTTTTTCTATCATAATCATCTGACCCCAAATATTCACATGTATAGCACACAATCGGGCGTATACCCAGTATTATGAATTTCAGGAAATACATAAGCATGCAAGTTTGTGCAAGCACTGTCTTCCTGAGTGGGATCCAATTAAAATACAAGCGAAACAAATTACTTATAATGTATCTCAAATGGATTTCTTGAGACACCCTCTTCGATAAAAAACGAAATTCGAAAATGTATACAAGAGCTTTCGGGGGTTAAGATGAACACAAAGATACTTCATGGGAGTTTTGAGACAAGAAGGAATACATTCAAATACAAAATAAACTATCCCGACTTTCTCCCGGGTTGACTGTCATTATTGTAAAACGTTATTGCACATTTTCATAATCTAACTCATGGCAGCCCCAACATAAACAACTAGTCCTCTGCGGGAATTACAGCTGGTTTAGCCGCAACGGTTTGACGCGGATGCACGGGCAGGGCGAGAGCAAGGCAGGCAAAGAGGGAGCGACCTGCCCGGGACATGCAGCACATCTCCAGAGAAACCGGTTTTGAAGCATAAGGTAGCCCGTATCCGATTCATCTATTTTCTGCCTTGCTCCTTCAAATGGAAACGTAACAAAGGCCACAGGCAGCCGAGGGACGGAGCCGGAGACCTAGCCCTGGTCAGCGAGCCCCCGGAGTGGCCGCACGCGGGGCGGCCGGGTCCCCCAAGCTGCGCGTCCCGAGCTAGCGAGACCCCACCCTGACAGGCGACGCCGGCGGCTCCCGGTCGCGCCGAGCAGCGGCTAAGCACAGGCGGGAGAGGCCCAGCCTGCCCCTCGAGTGCTCTGGACGCACCGAGCCCCCACACTTACCATCTCGATGATCTTGGTCTTCCGCCCAGTCTTCCTCTTCAAGGTGAATATGTACTGGGCCAGCACCACCCCCGCCACCACGGCGCACACGCTGGCGCTCGCTACCGCGCCCACTCTCGCTACGGCCGCGCGGTCCATGGACTGGGCCCTCATGCGCGTCCTGGAAGGAAAAAAACAGGCGACTCCGGGCGACTGTGAGTCTCGGAAGCGCGGGATCCCAGAGCACCAAGGACGAGCCCACGCCGCCCCGCCCCGCCCCGCGCCGCGCAGCTCCGCCCCCACGAAGCCCCACCCACCCGGATCGATGGGAGAGGCGGGAACGCAGCGTGAGGGGCGTGGCCTGCGCCCGTAGCCCAGGCTGGAGGCGGGCCTTCCGCAGAAACAGGGTCTGAGGAACTGCTCCCAGGACGGGGCAGAGGATTGCAGTAATTATCCGTCTCTGCTAATGAGGATTAGTCTGTGGTTCACTCCAGGCCCGCCCAGTAGAAATCTAATTCCAACCGCATCCGGCTCAGAAGTCGGTCTCTGCCTTCGCGTCTCAGCCGCTCTGGACTGCAGTCCCCAGAAGGAGGCGCGGCTCGGCGCGGCGTGACCTGCGCAGTGGCATCGTTGTAAGTGCTATGACAGCAGGGCTAAGGTGGCTCGGAGTTAGGCTGGAGAGGGGAGGTGTTCCTTCCGCCGCAGTCGTCAGGTTTCTGCTACCTCCCATTTGCCGCCTCCGCCGTCCTTTCCTCCTCTGTGTGAGCAGAAGGACTTGCAGTTGTTCTCGCCTGGCTACTGCCTCAAGGGATAGATGCCGTTTCCTCTGCTGGTCTCTGGGGGTGACGGGGGTGGGGCGCGCAGGGGAGCTTTTTGAGGGAATTGCTCCAACTCTGTGGAGCTGATGGTGCTGCCTGGTGGGGCTCTCTCTTTGCCGGGGACGTGGAACAACTTTCAGCCAGAGGACGAGAGGAAATAGTTGTAGGGGAGGAAAAATTGTTTCCTTCTTGCCTTCTAGGTTATTTGGCTGGTCTACAAATTAAATTGATGTAAGACAGAGGCACATGAGAAAAACGATTTGTAGACCGAAAGGTGAAATAACAAGCTCTAAAACTTAAAGAAATCATGGTTAGATTTATTATCAGCCAAGTTTGAGGACTTAAGCCTGGGAACGCAGACTCAGTATAGACCGGGAACGTGTCCTCAAGGAAGTTGGCTGGGAGTATAACCTGAGGAAGACTGAGTTTTAATACCCAGAATATTTGATTATCAATAACTACATTATTGTGCCGTTTTGTCCCCAAAGTAATTTTTATGAATCCAATTTTGCACCAAATAGCACTATGACTTGTGTTGTCTGATTGTGAGGCCTAAGGTGGTCACAGTCTCATTTATATTTCTTTCTCAAGAAAAACATCTTTTTTTCCATACATTACATATTATTTTGAATGGGTAGAGACTAAAGCCATGTTTCTATAACTTCAGGATTTTGAACATTTTGTAGACAATAACATTCGTCTTGAATCTGTGTACAATCTAAAACAGAAATGAAGTTCCAAATGTTGTTTTTGTAATATGGCCCCTCAACTGCACATGGGAAGAATGTGGGTACTCTTAAATATAATTTATATTTTAACTAGTTATATCATATTGTAGGTCCGATTATCACATATATGAGATGTTAAAGCTGTGGGAGTATAGTCAATTAAACTACAACCCCTGTTAATAAATTTCCAGGAGGAAAGGGGGGTCCATTTGTTTTTGATACCTGTAAACTTTGTGTTTTTGAATCTAAGAGGGTTGGCTATGTTTGGAGACCATCTCAGCTTCTATGTGAATTAGCATATTAATTAATCTTGTTGAAAGAGATGGAAGATCTTGATATGGTTTGGCTCTGTCCCCACCCAGATGTCATCCTGAATTGTACTCCTGTAATCTCATGTGTTGTAGAAGGGACCTGGTGAGAGATAACTGAATCATTGAGGTAGTTTCTCCCATACTGTTCTTGTGGTAGTGAATAAGTCTCACAAGATCTGATGGTTTTATCAGGGGTTTCCGCTTTTGCATCTTCCTCATTCTTTCTTTGCTTGCTGCCATCCATGTAAGATGAGACTTGCTCCTCCTTGCCTTCTGCCATGATTGTCAGGCTTCCCCAACCACGAGTGGAACTCTAAGTCCAATTAAACCTCTTTCTTTTGTAAATTGCCCAGTCTAGGGTGTGTCTTTATCAGCAACATGAAAACAGACTAATAGGGATCTCTAGAAGGAGAGCTACAAAATACTGATGAAAGAAATCAGGCCAGGTGAGGTGGCTTGTGCTTGTAATTTCAGTACTTTGGAGGCTAAGGTGGGGGGATTGCTTGAGGTCACAAGTTTGGGACCAGTCTGGGCAACATAGCAAGACCCTATCTCTGCAAACTCTGCAAAACTAAAGAAATTAGCTGGGCTTGGTGCTGCATGCTTGTAGTCCCAGCTACTCAGGAGGCTGAGGTGGGAGGATTGCTGGATCCTAGCCTAGCCATTGGAGGCTGCAGTGAGCTATGATTATACACTCCTGCCTTGGTGAAAAAGTGAGACTCTGTCTCAAGAAAAAAGAAAAAGAAAGGAAAGGAAGGAAAGAAAAAATAAAGAAATAGTAGGTGACACAAATGGAAAAACATCCCATGTTCCAGGATTGGAAGAATTAATGTCATCAAAATGGCCATACTGCCCAAAGCAATTCAAATTCAACAATACAGATTCAGCAATACAAATTCAGCAAATACAGATTCAACACATTACCTGGCAAACTACCAACGTCATTCTTCATGGAATTAGAAAAAAAATCCTAGAATTCATATGGAACTATAGAAGGGCCAAAATAGCCAAAGTAATCCCTTTTTAAATTTTTTTTTTATTTTTTAGAAAGAAAGAAAGAGAGAAAAGAAGAAAGAAAGAGTGAAAGAAAAAAAAAAGAATGTAAGAGAGAAAGAAAGAGGAAGAGAAAGAGGGAGAGAGAACGGGATTCTTGTTCTATTGCCCAGGCTAGAATGCAGTCTAAAAATGGGTATTAAAAACCTCT
>CAUYLG010025291.1:0-57509 GCA_963573385.1 Cacajao melanocephalus
ACACCTATAATCCCAGCACTTTGGGAGGCCAAGGCGGGTGGATCATGAGGTCAAGAGATCGAGACCATCCTGGTCAACATGGTGAAACCCCGTCTCTACTAAAAATACAAAAAAAATTAGCTGGGCATTGTGGCACGTGCCTGTAGTCCCAGCTAGTTGGGAGGCTGAGGCAGGAGAATTGCTTGAACCCAGGAGGCGGAGGCTGCAGTGAGCCGAGATCACGCCATTTCACTCCAGCCTGGGTAACAAGAGGGTAACTCCATCTCAAAAAAAAAAAAAAAAAAAAAAAAAAACTTTAAATCAAAAACATTTCCTACCTATTAAAGTTAAACCCTTTTCTACTTTATTTGTTCTAAGAATGGATGACCTAAGTTCCATATTATCCCAGCATGAGAGAGTAGAATGCAAAATGACTTCTTAGAAAGGATAAGGACAATGTGAATAAAATTATGCCTGGCTGTTTTTAAGACTAAAGTATTCCTAAATCAAATGATTTGGGACCAGGGTCTATTCAGAATATTTTGTAAATACCAAAAAGGAAAAATGGTTGCAGTTATGCAAACCTCCCAAGATTAAGCCTCTTTGAGTTTGATTATTACACTCACAGAAAAACTGAATGATACCTTTTAGATTCCTTAGAAAGGTATGATTTTCAAAACTCCTTAAGTGAATGAATAGTTTTCCACCCTACCCCCAAATAAAGATATTTACCCACAGAAACTTTTTTTCAGTTTTTCCTTTTTTCTGAGTTGGTTAAAATGTTATATTTATAAAGGTAACACAGCCATCTAGTGGACAGATATTTAATAGCTGATTATTTTACTTGAGGTTATGAAACAAAAGCTTAAGCCAAATTAAATACTTGTTTCATGACACATCGTACATGATTACAGAATGTGGAATGAGTCTTTAGAGGGGCAACCTGAGGTATTTTTAGGCAAGTGTTTTATAACATTTCCAGACACAAAGTTCTAACCACTGTTCCCATCCCCACACACCCCACTCAAAACCATACTTACTATAAAAACGTAGAAATGAAAGAGGTGATGTTCAAGTCATAGATTTAACACTGAGTTTCTATGTGTCTGCAATTTTGTATGTTATGTGGCTACCAGCCCATCTTTCGTGTCTTTTTGGTTTGGGGTTTTGGTTTTTTGGGGGGTGGGTAGTCTTTTGTAAGCAATACATCAATTCCATTCTCCTTTCCCTGTTGCCCTCTCCCCAAGCTATCTTTGCTAATGGAAGAAAGTGATACTACCCAAGACGGCCCTCCTCAGCCACAGCAACATGCCTGTCTGCAGTCATTAGTGGTGTTACTTTTGTCCTTCCTGTTTCACACTTTGCTGTCAAAACCTTCTATAACAGCACATTTTTGTTCATCTCAAATTCCAGGGAATTAAGAAGTTACTCTTCCACAAATTCTACTGCAAACTCAGGCCTCTGGGCAGCAGCTCCTTTGAGTGATAGCTGTGGGATGGTGCCTTAGAGAGGGCATTCAGACTCAATGCACTGGTTTGTACCAGGAAGTTTATTTTTCCAAACCTTAAAGAAAAATCATTTGTGTAAACAATTGCAATACCACAATTAACTCTTTTATGTAGAGAGAAATGGCATTGCAGAGTGAAAATGAGCCTGAGACTGGAAGTCAGAAAATGTGAATTCCAATCCTAGTTCTAATAAATTCGAGTTGTGGGTATTGTGTAAGTCAGCCCTGATGACTGTTTCCTTATAAATCAAACAAGAATGACTAATCACAACTCCCCTGCTTACCTTCAAGGACTGTTGTGAAGAGGAAGTGACAAGGTAATGTATGAGGAAGTGTTTTGTAATAATGGCAAAGGAAAAGTCTCTATTTACTCAGGTGGAAATAAAAAGCTCTTTGGTAAACTTAGAATTAAATTTTAATATGCAACCAACTTGCCCTTCCATTCAACTAGGCATTTGTAATAATGTGCCTTTTTGTCACCAGCTTTTTATTTTTTGTTTTACATCCTTGTGAAGTAGGTCACTGCCATTATCCCCATTATGAATGGTGAAAACAAAGCATGGAAAGCTTAAACCATCCTAAAGGATGGTTTGTGGGATGATGCCTTAGAGAGGGCATTCAGACTCAATGCACTGGTTTGTACTAGGAGGTTTATTTTTCCAAACCTTAAAGAAATTAAAGGGTGGCAAATGTGCCACCCCTCGTTATGTGGGTATATTGTCTGTTTGTTTACGGGGGAGTGTGGATAGTGGGGTGAGAAAAAACATGACCTGCTGCCTCTACTTTTGGAGTCCACCTCATCGTTTTCTTGGATAACACATACTTTGCTGCCTATTTTAATCTCCTGGTACTGCTCTGCAACACCTGATGCGTTCATTGTGTTCTACATTTATATCGTGTCCCTACACGAGTTTATCCCCGCTCTGATTGAGATCCCCTTTGTCCAGGTCTCCATCTGGCAAACAACTGCTCATTTTCAACCCAATTTAATCATTACTTCTTCTCTGAAGCTTTTCCCAATTCTCTTAATCAAAAGCACAGGTACCATCAAGGGTGTCTAAGAAACCCCTTAAGCACAACTCTATTTGAGTTCTTATCACAATACTATGTGATATTTATTTACCCATCTGAGCTCCACGGTAGCAGAGCCTTTGTCTTATTCATCTTGTATGTCCAACCCAGGCAACGTTGCATGAACCAATGTTTCATTCACATTTGTAAATTATTGCTAACTCCTGAAAAAAAGCTGTAGGATTTACTGTGATATCTTGAAAACACTGAAAATGAAATATTTAAAGAATAATCTACCAATTCATTTTCAGAGCCTGAGGGATGTTGATTTCATTTTAGCACCAGGAACTTTGAGGTAGAAGCTGTTAAATGAAAAGAAAAGATTGATATCACAATGTAAGAATATTTCAATATTGAATAGACTGCTTTCACCAGTGACAGTAGTTCTCTTAGAGCATTGACGTCACATTCTATTAAATTGAGGCATCTTATTGATTCTTCAGTTTAATTTTTCTGTAAATATATGTGATTTCGTGACTAGCCTCTATCCCAAACTTACCATGACTACTTATAAGTTTTCATCTTCTTTGCAACCATTTTAACAGTTTTTCTTAAGAACCAATTGTTTTCCTTACAACAGAAGACTGTCTTCCAAAATAGACCCTGCATATATCTATGATGACAGATCAGTAGGTAAACTCTCTAATTGGCAGCAAGTAGTGTTTTTTCTCACCCCAACATCCACACTCCCCTATAAACAAACAAACAATCCACCCACAGAGTGAGGGGGCACATTTTCTTAATTTCTGAAATGTACCAAGTGTTTTTCCTCCCTTTTCAGAGTCACTATTCTAGAAAAATCTCTAGTGAGATTTTAAATGCTTATTTTGGTATACTTAGCCTAGGATATCAGCACTTTTCTTCCATAAAGTATTTAAGCTTTGATCAAGACTCCCACAGTGAACATTGTGTGTGCATTTAGTTCTCTTTGTGGCTTTTATTGCTTAAAAAGTAGAAATGTTAGTTTTAAACGTTTCATACATAAAAGTCAGTGTCTATTCTTGGAGAGATATGGGCTAAAAAAAAAAAAAGGTGTCTCTGTGGGACCCTTCAAAAGTGTTGACCTGGTATTTTCCTTTTAGGGCTTTCCTCAAACACATATAACATATGTAAGCTGATCTACAGCAAATATTTCTGGTAAATTATTACATTAAAAAACTGTACTACTTGGAGCAGGACCAAGTAGGACAGCCATTCGTCAATATCAAGACAGGCAAACAGCTAAGTATCAATCCTTAATCTATTTTCTCCATTTCTCTTTAACTTAAAATAATATTTTTAGCAGTTCCTGATAACTGAAACCTTGAAACTCATTTTTTAAGACCAGTAGTAAAGGGCAGTTAATAAAAAGGACAACTTGTCTGTTGCCAAATTTCAATTTCTCTTTCTACAGGGCAAGATTGTGTCCAATATTAGATCAAGAGTTGCACAAACTGAATAGTTAAGCATTTACTGAATGTCTGTTATAAGTAGTTTTAGTCCAAATGTGTGCTCATATTTTACCATCTGTAGAAAAGAAAGATGTAAACTCAACCAATATTTCATAATGATTGCTCTAATATGGTAGCATTTGGGATGTTTGTAAATATCACAGAAACAGATAGAAGAGCCAGAATTCATGTTCAGAGATTCATCAGTCATGCCTGTGGACTCCAGATTTGTCACTCTACAGCAAAGGCACAATGGAGAACAAATTTCTTAAAGATGTTTAATGAAATGAAGTATACCTGCATTTTAGGTACTGCCTTCTGTGGGACACTGTGTGGAAATGTAATAAAAATAAACTCAATGAGTTTATTATTTAAGCAGGGAATGAGAGCTTTTTTGCTAGTCATACTATAGTGCCTTAATATGTGTTTGCACACACACGTATACACTTAATGAAGCTTGGCAGAATGAGTATCAATTTCCTATTTTAAAAAGAGTTGAATAGAATTTACTTAAACATTGTACATTTTATATGTACAGGAAGTTTTACAGAATATTGTCAGTAGTGTACCCCCCTATCCACTTTTCCCATCATTACTGGAAATACATTGAATTCTAGAGAAGCACTCTTTCTTACTTGTTAGTGAATCTCCTCTAAAACTCTTACCTGACCTATTTGTTTAGCGACACGGAGGACTGAGGTTTCCTAGGCTATCTCAAGCCACAGACACATTCACAGCACTCACATGCAAATGCCTAAAAAATTATACGCTCTTTCTGAATTCCTCTCCACAAGTACGCTACACTGAAGGCTTTGCTGTCTCTAACCATGGGACTGCTGCCTCCTGCAGGGGTCTAGTCAATGAGCAGCGGGTCAGAGGGACCATCCACTCTAATTTTTGTTCCCCAGAATCCTTTGGGCTACACTACCTTTCCCTCCATGGTTCTACACCAATAAACCTGCCCCTGTCCCTAGAAATGAGTAGAGGCAAATTCAATGTATTTCACTATGAAAGCCTATGTTTTCTATGGAGTGTCCTTTTCCTGACTAGAGAATCCTTTTCAATTCCTACTGGGTTCTCTTTTTTCCAGTGACTCTGCTCTCTCAGGTCAGTTTTACTATCTAGCCTCACTTTCTGTTGTAGATTGGCCCACTTGTTAGGCTCCTCCTCCTGAAATTATTCTCTTTGCTCCATCCTCATGCTTGGACTTGAGAATGAAAAAATGAATTAGGGAGATTGTCTTGGTTTCTGTTATCAGACTTTCCAGATTGAGAATAACTTTGTTGGGCACCTCTTCCTGAACACTTTCTTTCCATGCCAACCACATTTAGTGACCCTTCTCTGCATTCACATAGTGTCTGTGACCTCAGTGCCTGTCAGCAGCCCTGGTTCATAGTAGGCACTCAGAAATACAAGGTTGTTGAGCAGAGTAGGCTTCCAATTCCGACTATACCACGTATGTAGTGTTCAGTTTGGGGCCAACCTCCCAGGTGGGTCTGCACCTCACTTTGCTATCTATAAAATGGAGATAATAATCTTAATGGTCAAAGAATGGTGCCTGTCACATAACAGCATTAGAAAATCATCGTTTCCATTGCCTCTCATTTTGAGTAAGTAAGTGAAAGCAGAAACAATTAAGAGATGTTATCTGAACTTCTTGTGCTCTCTGCCAAACTCTTGTGAAGCTCCTTGGCTTCTCAACAGAGGGATCAGTTAGCTAATTCAGGAGCTCAAATTTTCTCAACCCACTGAGTTACCCTCCCTACCCTGCTTGTTAGTGTCTCCCATAGCTTTCCCTGTTATGTCTAGTCTATGCCTAGAATTTTGGGTGTTCTACTCTAAAGCACTGCTCAGCTACCGTTTATCTGAATTGGAATTTTTATAATTATTCTTGTTCTGGGCTACTAAAACCTTCAGCATTATCCTCTGTCCTCTATGATGCTGTAGAATTCCCAAACCTATGCCACATAGACACAGACCCCTCCCACCCAATGCTCACCTGTTCCAAACGCTCAGTTACTGATCTGTCCCTTTCAAGACATGGGAGATTGATTTACTGGAGTGAAAGGGCAAAAACAAAGTCAAGTATAAATCCAGCTTGATTTTAGCAATTGAAGGAATGATATTATTGTTAACAATAACTGGGTCTGTAGGGAAGCATGATGTAAATTTAGCAAAATCTGTATTAGATTCTGACACATTTTATCTTCTTAGCTCTCAATGGGGGAAAAATAATGGAAACAGACTACGAATAGAATTCACCAAAAATCAAAATGACTTTTTATTTAAAGAGTAAGGTAATTATTTATATGTATTTCAAATATTAAAGCATTAATCATGTATCTCAGAAATATTAAATAATTCAGATTATGTAAGGATGAAGTCAGAATATTTAACAATATCCACTTTTGAGAGTCTGATTTACTTCATAATTTTATTTAAAAATTATTCTCCTCCCTTTAGTTGACAGGGGCTTGCCCATCATTTAAAAATGGCATTGCTCTTTTTATACTTTAAATATTCTCACATAGTTGAATATAAGGTCTCCCGTGAAATGTTTCTCCAGAAACATTTATTCTTTTCTTCAAGTGATGAATTTACCTTGACAAAATTAAATGTTCTGTTACATTACAGCCTCACTGTTAGGAATGAAGAAAGAGGGGAAAATGCGGGAAGACCCACACACACTACAAAAATGGAGAGTATTCAGGTCCTAGAGGAATGGTGAGTGTGAGAACCACATAGCTATTGTTTCTTATATTTATATGCCATTTACATCTACTGCATGCGTAAGTATTACCTCTTGCTTCATGGTACTCTTCAAAATGATTTTGAGAAGTGAATGCAAATTCAATCTAGATCTTATTTTGTCATTGCAGTTGCTTTTCAGCAATTTTTCTATTAGCAATGTGAAGTTATTGGCTAAAACATGGTCTAAATTTACTTTTCTCTTAAAAAAAATAAAAATTATCATATCCTATACAAAAAATTGCCCTAATTCATTACTTCTCATTTCTGAGGATATAAGACATGGAATGTCCCAGTCAGTGAGGAAGGGCACCCAGCCGGCTCCTCGTTCCATTTCCACCAGAGCGGACTCTCCCAGGTTTTTCCTCCCAAATGAGAGGTACCTATGGACTAAAATCAAAATACAAATAGACCAGTCATATAATTATAAGTGCTTTCTTTTTCAGTTTTTTTATGAGAAGGTTTTAATAATGATGTTTCATGGTAATTGTTAAGCTTTTTAAAATTAAAAAAAAATTAAGTGAACGAGGAAGTGCATACATTATGGAATAGTAATAATCTATTTGAAATACCTGGTCAAAAAGGTAAATATATATATATATATATATATATATATATATATATATATATATTTGTACTTCTTTGGCCAAATGTCTTTTAGGTTGGAAAATTATTAAATAGATCATTGAATAGGAAAGGAAGATCAGAATCATTTTAACCATAAGACTCTCCAAGCTTCTCTCTTCTACTTCTTTACTGTATAAACAAGTGGATTAATTACTGGTGGTTTCTGCAGTCATGTCATTAAAAAAATCTGTATATAGTTTTAAATTCACAAAGTCAATGTCATTATAGAAGACTTCTGCTTCCAACTGATAACTCCATTCATGACTAACAATTTGTACATAATTTTTCATTTAAAAAAAAAATCTTTTTTTTTTTTTAGAGACAGGAACTCACTATGTTGCCAAACCAGGAGTGCAGAAGCATGATCATAGCTCACTGTAACCTCAAGGTCCTGGCTCAAGTGATTCTCCTGCCTCAACTCCTAAGTAGCTGGGACTACAGGCACATGCCACCACACCCAACTAATTTTTAAGCTTTATTCCGGAGACAGGGTCTTGCTATGTTTCCCAGGCTAGCCTCAAATTCCTGGCCTCAAGAGATCCTACCACCTCAGCCTTCCAAAGCACTGGAATTACAGGCATGAATCACCATGCCCAGCAGAAAAATTATTAAAGTTTAGGAAAATATATGACAAGTGCACACACCATATTGTTATTTTAAACCAAGTGACAAATGAAAAGGCCACGAGAGATGAGAAAAAAAAAAACAAACTGTATCTTATGGCTGGAAAACTGAAATCCTGATTAGAAGCAAAGAAAAAAATTCAGTTTGTCCTAAGTCACTTACAGACTGTTTCTGTCAACTTCCAACATATTGTTAAAGGTTGAACATTTCCCAGCTTCATTAGGAATGTATGATGACTGCATGCATATTATGTTGCTATTTGAATGCTTGGCTCCCTGCACGCCTCTTATGCCTGCATGAATTTTTGTCAAAACCCAGAAATAACTGACCTAGAGCAGATCTTACTTGCCAGATCAGGCTGGACTGAGTGGCAAAATACTGACCACTAGATGGCATAAAATTGATAGAATTTCTTTTTTTCGTTTTTCTTTTTTTTTTTTTTTTTGAGACGGAGTCTAGCTCTGTTGCCAGGCTGGAGTGCAATGGTGTGATCTTGACTCACTGCAACCTCCACCTCCCAGGTTCAAGCGATTCTCCTGCCTCAGCCTCCCGAGTAGCTGGGATTACAGGCATGTGCCACCATGCCCAGCTAATTTTTGTATTTTCAGTAGAGACGGGGTCTTACCATGTTGGCCAGGATGATCTCGATCTCCTGACCTTGTGATCCACCTGCCTTGGCCTCCCAAAGTGCTGGGATTAAAGGCATGAGCCACCACATGGGGCCGGATATAGAATGTCTATCTACTCCTCTCCTTATCCGGTCTAGCATTCACCAGAGTTCCCTTTGATCATGGCCTGATTCTGTCTCTGCAGCCAAAACCCCACTGCGGAGGAAGTCTTGTCCTGGTCTCAAAATTTTGACAAGATGATGAAGGCCCCAGCAGGAAGAAACCTTTTCAGAGAGTTCCTCCGAACAGAATACAGTGAAGAGAACCTACTTTTCTGGCTTGCCTGTGAAGACTTAAAGAAAGAGCAGAACAAAAAAGTAATCGAAGAAAAGGCTAGAATGATATATGAAGATTACATTTCTATACTATCACCTAAAGAGGTAAAAATCTGGAAAATATTGAGGTGGGCTTTCTAGAACCAAGGCTAACCCTCAAGGGATGGCTGTCCAGATTGGGTAGGGCATGGGATGTGGAGTGGGTAGAAGAACTCACTGGGTAGAGAATTCAGCTGCCATTGGGAGAATCTCCCTGGACATGTTTGAAGGCTAGGGTTCCCCCCTACGCTTTGACTGTTTATCTCTAGCTCACTTGTGTGGTAGTCCACTTGCTTTTCAGAACTAACACTAAAGAGCCTGCTTAAACACAATTTGCTGTGACAAACGAAAATGGAAAGAGAGAATTTATTTTAGGGTGGTATTTCCCAAAGCATAACCCCTAGATCATGTGAATGAGAATCACCTGGAGCATTTGTTTAAAAAACAAATTCTTAAGGCCTAACCAGGACTTCTAAGTCTGAATTTATGGAAATAGGGCCCAGAAATCTGCACTTTTAACAAGTTTTCCACATACATACTAGTTGGAAAACCTCTAGTATAGGGACTCCAAAAAAAAATCTGACATGTTTGTTAATGTTTATGATTGAATTTTTACAGAAATGAAAACTGAGCCTTGATGATCACTAATATTCTTAGGTGGGAAACGGAAATTATTTTACTTATTCTAGATTTTCTCTTATTGAAAGTGCAAGCTTCTTTCCCATTGCCAGAATGTACCTAATCAATAAGCAATACTTCTAGCAACCAAATAGCACTTTTCCATTGACTTTTTAAAACTTCATTTGTTCTTGAGAAATGTTCCAGTTAACAGAGTTAAAAGCATTTGGTGAAGGAGTGGTTAATAGTGTGACCAGGCCCTTGGAGCCCTGAGTGATGGAGCTCCAGAGACCTTCAAAGCACTTAGAGAACATAGAGGTTCCTAGAATGTCTTCTCTTTTCCATATCAGCCTCTTTTTTGTCTTTTTTGTTTCTCCTAAATGACTGATTTTTACCTTTGCATTTAAATGGCATGCCCCTCCCTCGTACACCTGAACATTTACGGGCTGTGGTCCTATGTGCCTCCTCCAATACTTGGCGTGGTCCCAGGCGGCCTTATACTCCTTGCTTTGTGGTCTATAAAAGGAAATTAGTGACTATTTTATTAATCTCTTAAGTTTGGAATGCTACATAAAGTATTTCACTTCTAATAATATATACAGTACCTACATTACTTAGACTTTTTTATGAGTTAGGTAAAAGTGCCATTGGTATTCCAGAGTGACTGAGGACTGTTGTCTCTACAAAATGAGAAACCTTCTAGAATTAGGTGCACAAAAGATCAATTGACTTTTTTATTTCCTGCATGAACATGAAAAATGTATTCATCAAAACAAGGTGGGGAAAAGTTAATAAATGTAATACAATGTGACATCAGTAATAAATGTGTAGCCTCAACACATTTGTTACTGATGTCACACTGTATTTCTAACACAGCATAAATCTGCATCCTAAAACTACATTCTTCAGTATGTAGTTGAATTTTAGCGTCTAAACAACTTGGATTTTATCAATGTAATAATTTTATGCTAATTTTTATTATTTTAAAGTTATTCCATGTGGCGAATAAACCAGATGATCCAAATGTCCCCAAATATGTGCTTCTTTTGCCTATAATTATACAAAATGAGAGTCCTTGGGAAGACTAGCCCATTTCTGCCCCCAAAGTATGTAAGATGTGAAACTTAAAGTGATAGTTGTCTAGATTACTTAGTCCATTCCTTTGTGCTATATTTATATCCTCTTAAAATGATGACTGTTCCGTTCTTTTTCAGTGTTAGGAGAAAAAATATTCTCAATACTATGTACATGTAATTCCCTTATTTTTACAGTTTTTGTTATTTAATGTTTAGTTTTTCATGTGAAACATTTTCTTATTATCCACACAACCTCCTGATTTTCTGATGTCACTGATTGATGGCACTTTGTAAAATACTTAATTTTTTCTCTTTGAGCCATGTTTAGAGTTACAATAGTGATTAAATATCAACTAGTGAGTTTTCATTCTTTTTGCTAAGTAATAGAGATTTGTTTCCATCTGATTTTTTTTTTTTTTTTTTTTTTTGAGATGGAGTCTCACTGTGTCACCCAGGCTAGAGTGCAGTGGGGCCATCTCAGTTCATTGCAACCTCCACCTCCTGGGTTCAAGCAATTCTCCTGCCTCTGCCTCCCAAGTAGCTGGCATTACAGGCACCCTCCAACATGCCTGGTTAATTCTTAAATTTTTAGTGGTGACAGGGTTTCACCATGTTGGCCAGACTGGTCTCGAACTCCTGACCTCAAGTGACCTGCCTGCCTTGGCCTCCCAAAGTGCTGGGATTACAGGTGTGAGCCACTGCACCCCACCATTTTCACCTAATTTCTGTATTTTGAACACAAGTTTCACCAACAAGTCACTAAAATGTCATTTCCTGATCAAGAATATGACCTTTTCAGAATTACATACGCTAATATTTACTGTCGTAACCATATTTATTCTCTCCTTTATGTTGCCTAATACCCATATTTTGGCCATTGCTCATTCTTTAGTATCTTCAAAATATAGAGAGGAAGAGACAGAGAGGTGAAATTCAAATTGTTATCATTTTGCTGACTTGTAATTAACTCTTGATAGAGAATCTAAATTAACAGACCACTGAAGTGCCATTGTTTAGCCAGCTGGTTTCTATCCATCAACATAGTAATTAAATTGGATTATTGTTTAATGGCAAAAACAAATAACCAGTAGTAGATATTTTCAGTTACAAAAGAAAATTGTTAAAAAGCTATGTTTTAAACCAAGGTATCGTGTTCATTGACTGAACTCATTGATAACACTCAGTGTGTGGCATGCACTTTCTAGCTATTCTGGAGTCCCTTCAATCTGTTATACCTCACTGAACTTCCTATACAAAAAGTCATCCATTTCAAATCAGCCACAATACATTACTAACTTATGACATCGGGTTACCACTCTTCAAATTTTGTTTTCTAACAATGGAGAGAACACATGTCAGATCGAGAGAGCCTTGATTATACAGAAGTTAGAGCACTGGACTAGTATTCAGGTGCATGGGATTTTAATCCTGCCTTTGCCACAACCCAGTTGTGTGGCCTGGAATAAATCACTTCATCTCTCTGAGTCTTAACATTTAGTTCATTTGTTTATAAAAATAACAATAAAAATAAGCACAGAAACTAACAAACCAAATGCATAACGGCAACTGTAAGGCTATAAAGCTATTGAAAAGATGTGTCAGGCCATTCTGGCCTTTCTGCCTCTGAAATTCTATACATGTTTCTACTTATTCAGAGTATTTGTGCTACTTCATCCTCTCCACCTAATGGCATAGCTTATCCATCATGGTCCTCCTTACTGCTGTCCCCACACTGAACCTCAGAATCTATTTAAACACAGTACTTTTTAAAATCTATTTAAACAAAGCAGTTAATACCGATATGAGTTCCTATTTCTCATTTTGGGGTTGAACAATCTGGGCTTTCTACCTCTGAAATTCTATATAAGTTTCTACTTATTCAGAATATTTTTTAAAGAACACGAACATTTGAATCATTATAAAATGTTAATGACTAAAAGTTGTCATGATTTTATTATTGAACAGAACGGCATTTTTCTTCACTAGACTTATTTTACATTAATTTGATTGAGTGTTGTGTTCCTTTTTGTTAAATGTAGGAAAAAACCTACATTTAAAAAAATTATATATAGATAACTTTTTTCCTTAATGAAACTATTGAAGTCAATGTGCAAAAAATTACATTTCATTATTTTAACAGCATGTTTTATGCATTTGTAATAATTTGAGATTTATGTTATAAAATATTTTCAATTAGGATATTTGCAATTAGGAGTTGGTATAACTTCTGTTCTTGGTATAGTGTACATTTTATGAAGGAAAAGGCCAAATTTAAAAAGAGAATCTAGAAATTTAAACAAGAAATACCCTTTGTTTAAAAAATAAACTTTTAAAAAATGATCTCTTCAAGGGGAAAACAAATGAAGATAACAAAGAGGCCTTGAAGCCTAACAGTAGACTTGCCACACGTAGCAGATTTTGGTGGTGCTTATATTTATAATTGAAAAGATGTGTTAGGCCAATCTTGCATTGCTATAAAGAAATACCTGAAACTGGGTGAATTTATCAAGAAAAGAGGTTTAATTGGCTTACAGTTCTGCAGGCTTCACAGGAAGCATGGTGCTGGCATCAGCTCAGCTTCTAGGGAGGACTAAGGAAGCTTATAATCATGGCAGAAGATGAAGCGGGAGCAAGCACATTACATATCCAAAGCAGGAGCAAGGGGCGGGGAGGTGCCACTCAACTTTAAATAACCAGATGTCACAAGAGTTCACTCACTATCACAAGGACAACACCAAGAAGATGGTGCTAAACCATTCATGAGAAATCCGCCTCTATGAATCAGTCATCTCCCAACAGACCCCATCTCCAACACTGGGGATTACATTTCAACATGCAATTAGGGTGGGAACAAACATCCAAACTATATCAAAAGACAAACCTAGCAAAATAAAGAACTTGAATAAAAAATATATTTAAAGGTTATCAACTGTAAACAGCACTGAGCTATTGAAGAAAGAAAGAATTATAAATCCTTCAACAAATATAAGACATTTATCTGAATTGAAGAAAACTATGGTCCAGTGATGTAGAAATCTGCCTAGTGATGACACTGTCACTACCAGGACTATAAACTGGATCTGTCACTTACATCTGCGGGCCACTTAGAAACTCACTTCAGTGCTCTGGAACCTCCACGTCCTAGTGTGATGAATGCAGGCATGGAGAAAGCTTAAAAACCCACCAAATCTATGATGTTCAAGCTCTGGGGAATGGTAATTTTAATAGTAGTAGGAGTTTGCTTTTTCTGATTTTTCCAAATTCCCAGTTACTATCTGAGAGAAAAAAGTAATAGGCCTATTTAAACACCAGAATTATCTAAAAAATAATGCTTATGTGATAGACATGCAGATTCTGTGTGTGCATGTAGATGTATCTTCAAGTAAAAGTATGTGAATTTAGCACATTCAATGATTTAAGACAGTTTTTCTAAACAGAACTCACTTAACTGTATTTTCCTAAATGTATTTCTTTACACATGCATATTATCATTGAAAAAATATTGAGTATTTCCTATGAGCCAAGCACTGGGCTAGATGTTGGGGATATGATGATAAACAAGAGACACTGATCAATCCCTTAATGGAGTTTACATTTCAGGAAGACAGATAAATCTTGTTGAAACAAGTAACTGAAAATTGTGTTAAGGTGGATATTGAATTAGATGGAATACAGGTAGTCAGGTAAGGTCACTCTGAGAAAGTAAAATTCAAGTTGGTGCAAAAGCCAAACACATTGGGTTTGATCAAGGTGATGTCATAATTATGATCAATTATTATTAATTACTTTACATTGGCCTCATTATTGGCACAGTGGTCTTGCATATATTATTACAATCTTACTCTCACAACAATCTTTCAGCCACGACAGTTGCTACCACTTTACAGCAAAAGAAACTAATTTTGTTTTCTTTTTTTGAGACACAGTCTTGTTCTTGTTGCCCATGCTGGAGTGCAGTGGCGCGATCTCGGCTCACTGCAACCTGCAGCTCCCTGGTTCAAGCAATTTTCCTGCCTCAGCCTCCTGAGTAGCTAGGATTACAGGCATGTGCCACCACATCCAGCTGATTTTTGTGTTTTTAGTAGAGACAGGGTTTCACTACGTTGGTCAAAATGGTCTCGATCTCCTGACCTTGTGATCTGCCCACTTTGGCCTCCCAGAAACTGACTCTTAAAGAGGTAAAATGAATGTTTCAGGACATTAGAAATATATCTGGTAGAGACAGAATGCAAGCCCAAGATCTTCTGATTCCAAATATGGTGCTTTTCCAACTACAACGTGATGATTAGTTCTTCCATTGCCTAATATTTTCTTCATGATGTTACCATAGATCTCTATAAACCCAACCATAAAACTTGACACATGATGAGAAATAGCAACCTTAACCACAGGCCTGAACCCTGCCCTTGACCAGCAGGATCTACTTTCCTATCATCTGCACACCACCAAGAATATGATATTACAGTTTACCCTACCAATAATCTTTTCCCTAAGAGATAAATTCAAACAATTGGCCTATTTGCAATGTGTTCATTATTTTCAATAGAAATAACAAGCACAAAATAACATGTGACTAAATGTACACAAAGTAAACATTTATTAAAATTGATAAGAGAATCACTCATTCTTTAGATTTATAAAATTTAACACAGGAATACCAAATTTAGTTCAAATTAAAAGCAGGAAAGAAAATTTCCAGTGGCAGATGTTATAACTGGTAAAATTTCATATGGACTTATAAAGGGAAAAAATTATTCCGAATTTTACTTGGAAAGAAATTCTAAATAAAGAAACTTCACTAACAGTAAAAATAAGATAGGGGAAAATGGAGAAAACACTTTGATGTGATACATGAAAAACATTGTTCAGGGAATTAAACAACATAAAGGAGGATTCCCTACGGAGAAAAAGACTTTCGGTGAAAATTCATCATTTTTGTATCATTATGCCAAAAATGTCCGTAGGATCAAATTTTCCCTTCCACCTCGATGACTAAAATAAAAAGGCAGGGTCAAAGTTGGTCTGCTCCCTTTCAGCAATGCTAAACTACCTTTGTATCCTCTTCAATGAATAGGAAATCAAGTAAGATTAACTAGGGTATATGACTCCGTTTAGCCCAGATTTTCCCAAGCAATGCTAACAAAATTTCCCTATCTTTATTCTCCTCGCTTTTCCTCCATACTCTTCTTGAACACTTCGCTCTCATTACTTTTTGCTTGCAATTCCCTTGCTTTTCTTCTTCCCTCTTACTCCCTGTGGGAATGAATGCTTCCAAGTTCACCCAGACCTATTGCAAAGTCACATGTGTCTTTTTATAACTTCGGTTGCTATGTCTCAACATTGCCGGACTTTTCAGCACTGCTAAAACTGCCAGTTAAGCGCTGCCAAACCTATCATGCTGTCTTGTGTCCTGTCTCACAATAATGGTGCTATTGTGCTATAGTGCTATAAATTCTGTTATTGCTGTAATGTGCTTTTCCGTTTACACCACCTAGGTATGAGTCTATGTAGCCTGAGTTAGAGGAGACTTGCATTGCCCAAGGATAGCTCTTGTCTTGTCCTACTCAACTTTCTTTTCCCTTATGATGAGTTCTATACAGGAAATTCCTCAGTCCCTCATGCAATGGAGCCCAGATAAGATGGCTTTATAAGCCATCCAGACACACCTGAATCCTAGGGTGACTGTCGCCCAAGCCCAACTGGGATCCACCACCAATACCTTGTATTATAGATGATCCACATTCTGAAGCACAAAGATGCCACAAGATGAGACAATAGATTGTTATCCCAATGGGGTTTATCCTTATTATTTGACCTTGCTACACTTCTTTTGACTGATCGACAACTTTTTCAGACAACCTGATATTAAGGTAAATATTTTATTCTTTAAATAGAAATAACAAATGCATCTTTGTTATAGATTACTAAATCTTGAACTGTATGACTTTACAATATTTCACTACTGTTTTTAGCTTGCAAGAAATTAAAAATTAAACAATGAGGACATAAGACATTTAATAGTTTGTTATTTTATGTATCTGTCTTAAGATAATATGATTCTATCCACTGAGAAGAAACTTTTACACTATATTTAATGATACTCTTATTTAAGAAGTAAATGACCTGCTTTTATTAATCACTAATGTAAGGTTTCCTGCTCCACTGAAACCAAAAGTTCTCTCACGTTTGAAAAGAAGCACCATTTCTAAAAACAGAGGAGTGTATTTGTTAAGAATTTACCTTACCATAACATGATGTTTCAGAATAAGATAACTCAGTTTAAACTCCAGTGTCAACATTTCCCTGTGGCATATAAGCACAAAAATATATTTTTAGATAAAATAAAAACCTTGTGGAAAAATATTCTGTACTTTAAAAAATTACTTTGTATTTGATAGTGACCTCATGGTAATAACAGAAAATGAAAACTGAACAATTCATTTCCAGAACATTTTTTATAGAATTCCCAACAAAGACAAATGTGTAGTTCAGCCAAGTCATGTTTTCAGGCTTGGTTCAGCAATACTGCAGGTTCAGATACAGACAACTACAATAAAGCAATTATCACAATAAAGCAAACTGCACAAATATTTTGGATTCCCAATGCATATAAAAGATATGCTTATACTATACTGTAGTCATAGTATAAACAATACTTAGCAATAACATAGCAACAGCAGTATGTCTTAAAAATGTGCATACCTTAATTTTAAAATACCTTATTGGTAGAAACTGCTAACAATCATCTGAGCCTTTAGAGAGTCATAATCTTTTTGCTGGTGGAGAGGGGGAGGTTTCGCTTTGACATTGATGGCTGCTCCATCAGGGTGGTAGTTGCTGAAGGTTGGGGTGGCTGTGGCAATTTATTCACATAAGGTAACAATGAATTTTGCCACACTGATTGACTTCCTTTCATAAAAGATTTCTCTGTACCATGTATTGCTGTTTGGTAGCATTTTACCCAAAATAGAACTTCTTTCAAAATAGGAGTCAATCCTCTCAAACCCCACTGCTGCCTTATCAACTAAGTTTATGTAATCTCAATCCTTTGTTGTCATTTCAACAATGTTTGCAGCATCTTCACCAGGAATAGATTTCATCTCAAGAAATCATCTTCTTTGCTCATCCATAGGAAGCAAGTCCAGATTCTTTAAAGAAGTCCTCAGGCTCCACTTCTAATTCTAGTTCTATTACTATTTCCACCACATCTGCAGTTAGTTCATCCACTGAAGTCCTGAACTCCTCAAAATCATCCAGGAGAGTTGGAATCAACTTTTTCTAAATTCCTGTTAATGCTGATATTTTGACCTCCTTCGATGAATCACAAATGTACTTAATGAAAACAATGGTGAATTATTTCCAGAAGGTTTTTCATTTGCTTTGCCTAGATCCATCAGAGGAATCACTATCCATGGCAGCAACAGTCTTATGAAATGTATTTCTTAAATAATATTGTAAGTTGAAATTATTTCTTAATCCATGGGCTGCCGAATGGATGTTGTGTTAGCAGGCATGAAAACAATACTAATTTCCTTGTACCTCTTCATCAAAGCTCTTGGATGACCAGGAGCACTGTCAATGAGCAGTAAAACTTGAAAATGAATCTTCTTTTCTTTGAGCAGTAGGGCTTGACAGTGGTCTTAAAATATCCAGTAAGCCATGCTTTAAACAGATGTGCTGTCATCTAGGCTTTGTTGTTCTGTAGCAGGAGCGGCCACAAGAAACAGAGCTCCCAAACACTGAATGGAGAAGGAAGAGGTCTTATTACAGCCGGGAGCTGAGGAATAATTTGTCCAAATTCAGCTCATCTAACAAAGGAAGGTTCTGCCTTTATATAGGCTTATACGTTAGATATTACACGTGGAAGAATCTTAGGTGTACAGCCTTAGAAATCACATCTGCAAAGGGTTTCAGTTTACAGCTTCAGGAATCATATATGAAAGGGTTTCGGTTTACAGCTTCAGGAATCACATATGAAAGGGTTTCAGTTTATAGTTTTAGGATTCACATGTGAAAAGCTTTCAGGTTTAATCTTGTTTTAAGTAAAAACAGTGTCTTCCAGAGAGTTTCCCCAAGACCAAGCCTGCCACCTACAGGAAGGTGAATCAGGAGGCGCCAGTCAGTCAGCCTTTTCTTCTATTGAAATGCAGTGTGGCAGTCAAAAGGAAAGTTGATTCCAGATGCCTTGGTCTCCTTCCTCAGTTCCATTTATAGTTCCCAGGCAGAGTAGATTTAGCATAATTCTTAAGGGCCCTAGGATTTTCAGAATGGTAAATAAGCATTCATTTCCATTTAAAGTTACAGCTATATTAGTCCTTCACAACAGAGTGGGCCTGTCCTTGAATCTTTGAAATCAGGCATTGACCTCTTTCTAGCTATGAAAGTCCTAGATAGCATCTTCTTCCAATATAAGGCTGTTTGTCTATATTGAAAACCTGTTGTTTAGTGTAACCACCTCCATCAATTGTCTTAGATAGATCTTCTGAATAAATTACTTCAGCTTCTACATCAGCCATTTGCTGCTTCACGTTGAGCTTTTCTGTTACGGAGATGACTTCTTTCCCTAAACCTCATGAACCAACCTCTGTGAGCTTCAAACTTTTCTTACACAGCTTCCTTACTTCTCTCAGTCTTCACAGAATTGAAGAGAGTTAGGACTTTGCTCTGGATTAGGTTTTGGTTTAAGGGAATGTTGTGACTTCTTTGATCTTCTGTCCAGACCACTCAGACTTTTTACATTTCAGCAACAGGCTGTTTTCTTATTCCCATGTTCACTGGAGTAGCACTTTTACTTTTGAGAACATTTCCTTTGCATTCACAACTTGGCTAACTTTCAAAAGAGGCCTAGTTTTTGGCCAGTCTCAGCTTTTGACATGCCTTCCTCACTAAGTTTAACCATTTCTGGCTTTTTATTTAATGTGAGAGATGTGTGAATCTTACTTTCACTTAAACACTTAGAGGCCACTGGCAGGTTATTAATTGGCCTAATTTCAATACTGTTGTCTCTTGGGAAATAGCGAGGTCTGAGGAGAGGGAGAAAGATGTGGGGATGGCAGGTCAGTGGAACAGTCAGTATACACACCATAGTCATCATTAAGAATTGATTAAGTCTTATACGGGCATGGTTCATGGTCTCCTAAAACAATTACCAGAGTAACATCAAAGATCACTGATCACAGATCACCTTTATATATATAATAATGATGAAAATTTTGAAATGTGAGAACTACCAAAATGTGACACAGAGACACAAAGTAAGCACATGCTATTGGAAAAATGGTGCCAGTCGACTTGCTTGACACAGGATTGTCACAAGCCTTCAATTTGTAACAAACGCAGTATCTGTGAAAAACAATAAAGGGAAGTGCAGTAAAATGAGGTGTCCCTGTATCAGTTGGTCTGGCTAACCCACAGAAATGTAGTCTGGATTACCATCTAACAGATCTAGTAGCCATCACTGGGTGTAGCAATCAACCCAATTCCACGTGGTCTGTAGAGCTCAGGAATTTGGGGACACTGGATGGAATATGAGGAGCTTCAATAAGAGATTGTACTAATTCCCAGACTTAGTCCAAACAGTGATGGGAAATGAAGCCAGAACTAAAAGGCATTTGCAGAATGCTTATGACAAATGTTTAAATATAAATATGGAAGGTCTGTATCTGAATATATCATGAAATAACACGATGGATCACAGGTCCTATTCCTTGCTAAATAGTGAGGATTGAGGAAAACAATCTGGACTCTTGAGTGGTTGTTTGCCACTTTGGGGTTTGTTCTAATATGGTATTTCAGGGCAGGGCTTTAGTTCTGTTCCTACAACCATGCCCTTACTGCCAAGTATTTTTCCCCAATTCCCTTTCCAACCTGTTTTACCAGTTCCAAGAGGATTCGCATTTAGTGAGGAAGGGGAAACATCCTAAATCGCTGCAGAACTTAATTTCTGTACACTTTTCAACTTAACACTGTATTGATTTTTTTAATGGTTATTCTGCATTCCTATTTCTATTTCTCCTCTCAAAGATTTCACTCCAAGCAATTGATCTGCTTCATCATTAGTAGAGGTATTTGGATGTATAAGGATGTTTGCCAGTCCCTGCCAGGTAGACGTAAGACATGAAGCATACCTGCTCATTGCATGCCCTGCCATACTCTTGGTTTCCTACGTTTGACACAGTAGGACTTGTTGGGATATGAAACTATTGGGAATTGGCATTTTATATGCATGTCAATTTTTGCCATGGAACTCTTTTCTGCCAGTAGATTTTTATCTTTATATCAATATTGCCAACTTCTGCCAACCACAGGAGAAGGTGAATTCATATTCTGGCTAGGAAATTTCTGGTACCTCAACCATGATTAGAAATTGTCAAAAACTCCCGAATGAATGCATAAAACCATAAATCCAAGTAAGCTATCTATAAACTAAATTTCTGGTTTAAGAGACTTAATTGTATTTTTTTGTTGTTTATTTAATGCAAATTTTGATGGCGAAAAGTACGTAAGGTTGTGTAGTCTGAAAAGATGAACTCAAGACTTCTGGTAGTTGGATTTACTCTTTAAAGTTTCTGTAAAATGTCACAAACCTACAGTTACTTAATAGAGGTCTTTTGAAAAAATATTATTTAATGTATTTGCTCTTGTTTCTTTTTAGGTCAGTCTTGATTCTCGAGTTAGAGAGGTGATCAATAGAAATCTGTTGGATCCTAATCCTCACATGTATGAAGATGCCCAACTTCAAATATATACTTTAATGCACAGAGATTCTTTTCCAAGGTTTTTGAACTCTCAAATTTATAAGTCATTTGTTGAAAGTACTGCTGGCTCTTCTTCTGAATCTTAATTTTCATTTTAAAACAATCATTTTGGAGGGCTGAGATGGGAAATAAAAGTAGTTAAATAACATCAGAAACTGAGTTCCTGGAGAACTACAGTTTAGCATTCCTCAGGCTACTGTGAAAACACAACCATTATGGTCTTTGTCTCCATTTTTATCAAGGTTATCCATGGCTAAGTTTGGAGAAAATACCACACAAAACAATGAATTGCCAAATTGTTTGTTTTATTCAACACTCATTCTACTTGCAAGCAAAGTGTATTTGTAGTCCTATGAACAGTCTCCTAGTGTATCTCCAGAGACTGCATGTGCAAAGTAAAACTGCTTCATTTGCCACATAGTTGTTGTAATATTTAATCCAATAGCATAACTTGTATCTGTATTTAAGGACTTTTGTGCAATATGGTCTTAAGAAATAATTGCCAAAAACTCGGCCATGGTTTGCATTTTTTAACATACTCTAAGAAAAAAAAAAAGCAATTTTTACAATGTAACAATGGTATTCAACATTCTATATACTGTGTTTAGTACACTAATTTTAAAGCCAATATTTCTGTACATGAAAAAGAGCTATTTATCTCTGTTTGTTGGATAATCCTAATGGGGGTTTCTCTGGTTGTTCACTGCCAAAACTGTGGCATTTTCATTACAGGAGAGTTTGCTATGCTAAAAACAAAAACAAAACAAAAACAAAAAGAGGAAGAAGAAAAGAAAAAAAGCACAAAACAATTTGAAGATATCCTATCTCAATGACAAATCAAAGAGTGATATTGCTTTTAATTGTAATAGAAGAAAATGAATTTATGTATATATCAGATGTCCAATACTGTAATTAATTTATTAAAGACTGGCTCTCCAGTTTTAAAATGTTTGTGTAAAGTTATGTACTTCAGCAAAAAAATAATAAGCTTGATAACTTAGTTTTGGAACATAAAGGAAAGGATTTAATAAAGGAATGCCTACACGTAGCACTGTAAAACATTTTGATGAATATCATCTGTCCTGTGGCATATTTTCCTTGAAAGTGAAATCCAATGAAAAGCTAAGTTTTTACCAGAAAAAGTTTGATTAGGGTTATGAAGAAAATTCTCTACTTCAGACCTTAACTGTTTTCATACATCTTAAGGATGACATTTTAAAGATGTTTAAACCAAACTTAATTTTCATCCATCATTAAAAGGCAGTACAGTGCTCAGATCTTCCAGCTGCCATATTATGTTTTATAAGTACACTAAATCTTTACGACAAAACACCTGCCTGACATTGTCATGTACTTCTGACCTTAAAGGAAACAATATTCTGTCATGCACAAAAGTGATAATTAAAATAATCAGTGTCATATTTATATCAAAGTATTACATTTGAATATTAATATCCCCTGAAGACTATTTTTTTAGTATTAAACTGAATGAATATAATACTGAGTAACCTAAAATGAAAGTTTTAAAAAGATTTATATCCACTGAGAACACTGGCCTTATATTAAGGATGATATTACAGTTACAGGTTTTCTTTGTCATTTTTTTAACTACCTCTCATTTTTTAATTTATTAAACATTTTTTAAAAAACAAGTTTGGGGGTTTCTTTTTAAATTTATTTTACTTGAAAGGTTGGCATCATAAGTTTCTTTTTCCATAAACTTAAAACATTTCAAAAATCGTTTTTCTAAGCAAGTATGATTTTCTAATTTATATAGAATTCAGGAGACATGAATAAAAGGGCTATTATCTATTCCCTATGCAAATATTTTAACTGTTTCAGTGTTTGACAAAATGGGATTTTTTTAAAAATTGCAGAGTAGAAAACAAAATATTCTGTTTACACTGGCGTTGCTGACTATCCTACCATATTCAGCACTTTTAAATATGTTACTTATGAAAACGTAGTTAAAAATGCAAGATAGAAAATATTTATAATAATCATTTCTTTTAACAAATGCTTGTGTTTTCTGAAAGTGTGTGTTAAGACATATTTTATTCATGTCATTTAAATACTATTTGAATAATAGTTTTCAGTAATATGTTGAAAAAAAATAGCTATGAAGATGTTTACAAAAAATCATATTTTTTCCTAAAGAGTAAAGAAAAGCCTAAAATCATCATCATTTCTATTGTGAAGTTCTATTGTTCCTAAATTATTTAATTTTTTCTTGCTTAGAATTGAGTTTATTACGCTACTATGATATATACATATGTATGGTGTAGTATTATATTTGTTTCTGTGTTTGAGGCACAACAAATTGGTGCACATGACTAGAAAATATGTAATATACTGTGACACAGTGCATGCATCAATCTTTTTAAATGTAGACTTTATATTCTTGTTGTTACTATATATGATGGTGACCTGCTAGTCGTAAGTTATCTTTATAAGATACTTTGGACTATTAGATGAATTGTCTGTTTGACAATACCTTTAATATTTTACCAAATGTAAAAGATAAGGGCCCTTATAAAGAGTCCTCATCTCTAACCTGGGCATTTGTAGAACACAGATTTTAAAGCTGGTATATCCTTTTGAAACCCGAGTAGAAGTTGTGTTCAGAAAGATTCTAAAGCCGATTTACACATCAGATATTGATAACCATACTATGTGAGCATTTCTGTGCTAAACTCATATTTTTGGGTGAAGGGAGGGTTTCTCATTTCAGAGTATGTCTGTATATTTGCAACTCTACTAATTTTCGAAGTATGATATCATTTCTTCTGTTTAAGTTACAGAGCTATTATAAATAAACAAAAAAGCCTTCAACTGGTGTCTATGCTACCATTCCAAGAGCACAATATTTGTTTTATTAGAATTTGAGTTTTCCTAGTGAGTAAATTCCTCTCTGGGGAAAATCAGCACTTTAAAAGGGACACTTTGTGTTTTTGATTGCCAAGGTGTCTTTGTATACTGTTAGAATTTGCTGATGCACACAGAAAGAGATTAATGCGCTTTCTACAGGCCCTAACTTTAGATGTATAAAAGAAAGTAGAGGATATACATTATGTACACATAAATAAATTGGAGATCCAGATTTCTTCAGAGATTGAACCTGTACATAAATCACACCAGTAATGGAAGGATGGCACATCTTTACTCGGGCTGTTATGTTATCCAAAGGTAGTATAGATGCTCTGACAGTGTTAGAGTGTGCACATGAACAACAAGGGCGAAACACAACTTTGATAATGAAATGATGAAATGCAAAAGTCAAGACCATAATGTGATTTTTTTTTGAAATTTTAAAATATGTACATAGAATGACCAGCTCTGATAAGTGGTCACAGTGCATGGGGTGTTTATTAGTATCCTTTAATGCTGCCTATGTTCTGACTTACAGATGAAATATGTATGGTTTATTTATCTGATAGTTCAGTTTTGCCAAAGGACTATACGGATAAGTGAAAAATGTGTATTTATTAGGAGCAAAAATACACTTTCATCCCATTAAGCTGATTTAAAATAATGCCTGATTGTTACTTTTGAGTTTATGCACTTTTCTATACATTTACTTTTAAAAATCGTATCGTAACTGTGACAAATTGTTTTTCCAAAAACTACCAATTATTGGATGCTTTGGTGTCAAAATGTAAAGCGAAAAAATTCAAAATACAATCAAAAGGTCAAAAAATAAAACGTTATTTGAAAACCACCTGCATTTCTTGGCCAGGCACAGTGACTCAAGCCTGTAATCCCAGCACTTTGGGAGGCTGAGGAGGGTGGATCACTTGAGCTCAGGAGTTCAAGACCAACCTGGCCAACATGGTGAAACCCCAGCTCTACTGAAAATATAAAAATTAGCCGGGTGTGGTGGTGGATACCTTTAATCACAGCTAAGGCAGGAAAATTGCTTGAACCCAGGAGGCAGAGGTTGCAGTGAGATGAGATCATCCCACTGCACTCCAGCCTTGGCAACAGAGTGAGACTCCATATTTTTTAAGTCTTAAAGAGACAGAAAATGCCTATAGATAGAAGTCTATCAAACATGTATTTTGAATACTTTGGGCTTGATACATTGAAAAATTATTTTGAAAGATGGTAAAGATATTTCCAAAAAATATTTTTGCCTATTTATTTACATTGACAGTTTATGACCATAATTTTCTAAGTATATTTTTCAAGCATGTAGTTTTGTGTTTTCCATCTTCAAATTTCTAATATAAAATGGTCTGCTCTCCTGTGAAAGCAATATCCAATCTGCAAAAATTTTAGTAATTCTTCACTTGCTACGACTGCAAATATTTATCAATAAAACTGATAACCCAAAACTTGCTTCAGATTTTCTCTGCAATGCTTAAAATATCCTTGTAACACAAGACCATGTACAATGACAAGTATTAGTTCTAAATACCTGGATTTGATTTCTTTATAAGTATTTTTAAAATTATTACTCTTAGTGGTATAGTCCTCTTCAGCCCCAAGTGACATCTTTTCAGATGAATTCAAGGGGATGTTCAAGACATTGACTCTAGCGAAAATACTAGAGAAGGCAAAATGCTGCCCTAACTGATAGAAGGTCCCAGTTTGGGAACTGATTTTATTCCTATGACAAAGTTCTAAGATGACTAGGGAAAAGGAACATTATCAAACACTGATGACAATAACCAAATATAGTATTTTTAAATATGTCATATGTGCAATGTGAAATTCATTCTTACCTCATTATTTCTCATATTAAATCTTATTTCAGAAATTTCAGAATTTCAAAACTGCTGACTTATACCTAACTGCTCTCACTACCTTACAACTTTAAAACAGTTAGAAATAAAGATTTTAGAATAATAAACAGATTGTGTTTCTATCCTAAGCTTGGATGCATTTCCTTTCTAAAGATCTAGCTCTTATTGCTGTATTAAAGGAATGCCACATACAATACTTACTAGTGGAAATCTATCCACAGATTCACTTAGGGAGCATAGTGTAAAAACTTCAGGAACTGAAAATTGCAAATTTGATTTCAAGTTACATTTCTGTCTCATGTGACTTTTGGCAAATCATTTATCTTCTCTGAGTTCATTTCCTTATCTGCAAATGACAAATAAAACAATTCTCAGGATGGCTATGAGCATTAAATAAAAGAAACATAAAAAGAATCAAGTGTGACATACATGATTATTTTATCAAAGTTGTTCAAGTCAATAATTGTTATTTTATGCTTGTATTAAATGTCATTTTAGGCCAGGCACAGTGGCTCACACCTGTAATCCCAGCACTTTCGGAGGCAGAGGTAGGCAGATCACCTGAGGTCAGGAGTTTGAGACCTCTGAAACTCTGTCTTTACTAAAAAAGAAAAAAAAAATACAAACATTAGCTGGGCTTTGTGTCTGTAATCCTGGCTACTCAGGAGGCTGAAGCAGGAGAATCGCTTGAAGCCGGGAGGCAGAGATTGCAGTGAGATTGCGCCATTGCACTCCAGCCTGGGCGACAAGAGCGAGACTCCATCTCAAAAAAAAAAAAAAAAGCCATTATTTAATGCACTTTCCCCTATTTTTTTCCAAAACATACCTTAAACATCTGATTTAGCTGTTCATCAAAGCAATCATATTTTAAGCTGGAACACTATAGCAATGTCATTGCTTTGCTCAATAATGTGATTCCAAATAACTACTTTCAATTCACCATCACCTCTAATCTATTGATATGTTTCTTTCAATGACATAGATAGATAGTAGGTTAAAGTTTAAATAAATAATTTGAAAATTTTGTTTCCAACAGAAATAAAACAACATTCCCCAGGACAGAAATAATATCAAGTTTTTGCTAGATATATAAATGAGGTAGAGCGCTAAGACTAAGTTACAAGAGATTGACAATTAGAAAACACTCTTTACACTCTTTTTACTATTAAGGCAGTATGATTTTCTTTAAAAATTTTACAACGAAAATAAAAACTTAATAAAAGCTGGTAATGAGCTGGGCACTGTAGCTCATGCCTATAATCTCAGCACTTTGGGAGGCTAGGGCAGGAGGATCACTTGAGCTCAGCAGTTCCAGACCTGTCTATGCAACAAAGTGAGACCCTGACTCTAAGAAAAACTAAAATGTTTAAAATAAAAATAAAATTTAAAATAGTAATGTGTCATTAAACCTTGTATTTTAGAGTTTTAGATTTACAGAAAAACTGCAAATAGAGAGGTTCCATATATACCTATGGGACATCTGTCAAAATTAATGAACCAATATTGATCATTAAGTTCATACTTTATTCAGATTTCCTTAGTTTTTAAACTAATGTCCTTTTTCTGTACCAGGATCCTATTCATGATACCACATTACATTTAGTTGTCATGTTTCCTTAGGCTTCTCCTGGCTGTGACAGTTTCAGAAATTTTCCTTGTTTTTGATGATAGTTTTGAGAAATAAACTGGTATTTGTAGAATGGTCCTCTGTGGTAACTTGTCTGATGTTTTTCTCATGAGTAGACCCAGGTTTTTGGTTTTTTGGAAGAACACAAAGATAAAGCGTTGTGCTTATCATATCAAAAAGTACATGCCATCATCAGGACTCCTCTTAGCTGTGATAGTTTCTCAAACTTCAGGCTACTCTTAGCTATTGATGTTAACCTTGATCACTTAGCTGACATAGGATCTATTGTGTTTCTCCACTGTAAAGTAATACATTTTTAAAGAGATTACGTTGAAGGTAAATTTTCTGGACATGTACACTGAGCTAAACAAATTCTAAGCAGATTCCTCAACACTAATACTGGGTTCCACTAGGTGACTACTAATAAATGCTATAAAGAAAATACAGTGAAGTGGAAAAATAAAAGTCCAAAAGTCTTAGCCTGAATATTCACCTAATAGAGGTGAAAGTGAATTTTTCTCTTGAGCTATCTGCATAATTAATTACAATAATCCTCTACATACTTTGGATATTAAAGATGTTAGTCTTACTAATTGTGATAAGAGGTAATTTAAATTTAAACTAACCATTTTGCTTAGTGCATTTCTATATTACCCTCCAGTAATCAATGAACACTGAATATGGAAATAATGTAAAAGATCTGATATATTTCCGGCCGGCTTTAACTGATTTGTCATAAATATGTTTCTTGTATATGATTTTTAAATGTTTGCTAAATATTAAAAAGAATTTCAATGTGTTTGGTTTTGTAAAATTACATATCAAATGTGTATAATTTTCTACTACCATGTTCATTATACTTAATAATCTATATCCATATATTGTACTCCACCAATATTTATTAGTGGACAATACAGAAGTTTTGAATGCATGAATACAACTTAAGAGGTACCACACTTGGGTTATTTTGCAATGCCAGAATAACAGTGGGTACTCATAAATTGAATAGATAATCCAGATTATGCTTTCTCCAATTTAAGTTTTTCTGTTTTTTTTATTCCCCCTTCCTAGAATCAGTTTTATCTTTTTACCTATGTACAATAATATACTTCTGGAAGATGCTAGAATTTTCACCATGTAATAGAATTTGAGCATGACAATAATGTAAAAAAATTCAGAAGTCTCAAACTAGGTATCTTTCTTTGAGTTTTCAAAGTAAATCAAAATACAGCTGTTTTCATTTTACTATATTGTGGAAACCTATGGATGTTATTGTAAAACACACATACATTACACTGATTTTCTTAAAATGTTTTGAATTAATAAAGAAGTCAACAATGGATCCTTAGAAAGTTACTGTTTCCTCATTGGTATAACACTATAGGAATAAAAGGTACACTTCTGTGTGTTACTTAAATTGCTTATGCAGTTGGGGGAAGATAAATTCTCGCTAGATTGTTTACATTGTTCTATAAGGTTTTAATTATTAAAATTTTGCACCTTTCATAAATAAAATATATCTTGAAATCACATTCTGAGAATTCAGCTGAGAGATTTATCACGTTGAGATCAAGTGATTTTCACCATTTTCATGGTTAAAATAAATTCAAAGTTGAGTTCAGACTCAGGAAACAACGGTTCTAACAGAGATAAAAACATCCTCAACAGCCCTGTTCTATCCTCAGATCAGGATTAAAATAAAACGAGTTTCAGCAGCAGAACAATTTTATGAAATTGTGTAGCTTGACTACACAAAGCAAAATGAACTCAGGTAATTAGTTGGAGCTTTTAAGTAGCAAAAAACTATTTTTGCTTCCTGTTCTTTGAAGAGTCATTTCATTCTTCCACTCTCTGCATTTGTGTGTTGTGCTCTCACTCTGCATTTGTATGTCGTGCTGAGACGAAAAGAGAGACAAGGGAAGCGTATTTTGTCAGAATTTTGTCCTTAACCTCAAGTATTTCGATTAGATGACCTAGGGATATTTTAACCTTGATAAGAGTTCCCATTTTTTACCGTTTTATTTCTTATGAATAAATTAGAATTTAAGTTCTTCCAATATATCATCTCTCTCAACAGTGAAATGCCGCTTAGTAGATAGACGCTGCCCAAATCAGGTAGTTGCAGTTCCCAGATTCAGCGTTTAGCCCTTGCGTTCCCGGGACTGCCTTGGTTGTGTTTATTCCCTCATATCTATTTCTGTTGAGCTGTGAACACGTATTTTGAAAACTGCAAAGCACTGTGCCAATAAATGTCTGTATTGTTGGCACCTATCTGCTATCAGCAGTTTTTTTTGGAAAAGGACAAGAGTTGGACTGCTGGAGGCAGGTATCTGAAGGCTTTGTTGGGCTGTAGGTTGTTATAACACGTTTATCACTCCACCTCTTTAAAAAGTAGCTGAAGATAACTGGGAATAAGTGAAAATGAATGAGCAGGCAAAAAAGTCCTCTGAAAGCAAGTAAATGACGTGGCAGATATTGTGCAAATTCATTCAGTGGTTTTCTCATAATACACTGTCACGTCCTTATTAACACGAACCTGACCCACCATGGACAAGAGAAACCTAAGCAGGAAAAAAGGAGGAGGAATAGACATACGTATATCCATACTAAAACTCGCTCTTGGAGACTCAGGGCCAGGTGTGCACTGCAGACTGACGACTTGCGTAGGTGTGACCTCCGCCCTGCAGCGGACCCTCGACTGCCCTCCCCCGCGGCTCTGGAAACCCGACTCAGTGCATGGGAAAGAAATTCTCGCTGTCAGAACACAGAGGGGCAATTTGCTGCTCTCACCTTCCGGCCCAACGCATCACCCATCACCCGGGCACGTGCGAAGCGGCTTTCAGAGGGGGGGCGCCCAAGGTCTTCCAGGCCCGCTCCGCCCTAATCACACTCCGCTCACCCCCCTGAAATTTTGCCTCCAGGAAGTTCGCAGCGTTCCCACGCTTGGCCGGAAGTTCCCTCAAAGGATTCTGGAAAATCCTTTAAAAAACAGCGCGTGCGCTGGGCGGGGCTTGGTGAGCTCCCGCCCCTTTCTTCAAATTCTGAGTGCTGTCGCGAGACCTGCTCTGTCCGGAACTTCCGGTTCCGGTTAGCCGCCGTGGTCACGTTTTACCGATGAGGTCCAGTCGTCTGTGGGGTGCTGCCCGGTTGTTGTGGCCCCGCGGGGCCGTTGGCGCAGGCCGTCGGCCCCTGAGCGGCGGTAGCCGGTTGCTGGAGGAGCTGTTCGCCCAGGGCGGGCCCTTGCGGACCTTCCTCGAGCGCCAGGCGGGATCTGAAGCTCATTTGAAGGTCAGGAGGCCCGAGTTGGTGGCGGTAGTGAAACTGCTGAACGAGAAAGAGCAGGAGCTGCGGGAGACCGAGCACTTGCTGCACGGTAAGGGCCGGGCCCAGGGGTGCGGCGTCAGAGCACACTCTTGACTCTTCCTTGGCCTTTTACACTAAGCCACTGCCCACGCTACCCGAGTTTGAAATTCTTTACTCGCTTGCAGCTGTTTTTGGTTTGGATCAGAAGTCAAGACATCATGATGTGCGCTCTGATCCCATCCTCTCCTGTGGGCTCTCCTGTGCTCCCTTGCCACGGTTCCCTGCCCCATTTTACATGCGTATTAGTTGTTTTCTCAGGCAAGAGCTCATTAGCTCACCAAGGATAAACAAGGTACTGTCCCTGTGATGGACTCCGCAGCGGTGTTTCTCAAAGTGTGGTGTGGAGACCTGTCTGCAGTAGTATCAGAGGCAGTGCTTGTTTTTGTTTTTGTTTTTTTTAGTGCTTGTTAAAAACCGACTTAGGACTCAGAATCTCAGACCTAGACATGTGCATTTTTAACAAGTTTCCCAGGTGAATCTGGAATGGGGCTTAAGTGTCTGCATTACTATAAGGTCCCACGCCTGCCAAGCTGCTGCTGGTTCAGGCACCACTTTGGGTAGCAAGCTTCCAGAGAGATTCGCAGTCTAGTGAGGGATATAATTAATTACCTATAATATAGCTGATAAGAACAGATATAAATGTATGAATAAAGATGTAGGAGAGAAAGCACTTGTTAGACACTGGAGAGGTATAAAGGCCCACCCATATATAATATTAGTTTAACTTGTATTGATTCCTTGCTATGCTCCATGCTTTGCTTAGACACCACTAATTACTAAAAAAAATACAGAAATAGCTTTTAGGCGCTTACAGTCTAGTAAGGGAGATGTGTAAGAAGTAAAATAAGAAGTGACTTTTATGTTTATAAAGTGTTTAATGTCTGCAATAAAGCCCAGAGTGTTATAAAAAAAAAAAAAAAGGCTGGCATATAAGTGTATCTCGAAGGGTAAGCAGGAGGTTGTCTGTCAGATGGTACAAGAGTTTGAAGGCAGAGGTGACCAGCCTGGGTAAAGGTACTAAATTGGGAAATTCAATATGGCCTAAGTATAGAATAGGTGGGAGATGATAATGTCATGGAAACATAAAGCGAGAAAGATAGTTAAGAACCTTGCAAGACAATTTGGATTTATTTTTTATAGCCCATGAAAAGTTAGCATGTGTTTTTAAGCAGAGAAGTCAAAAGTTAGTGGTGGCATGCATTGAGGATAAATTGGCTATTCTCCAGAAACCCTGGTGACTGACAGGCCAGGGAGGAGGCAGCTGAAACAATCCAAGGAAGAGATGGTGATCAGCATAGGTCTGACTCCAAGACATTCTGAGGAACAAGTTAGAATTTAGTGGCTTATGTCCTGAGAAGGATGAAGGAGAAAGAGAGTTCTAAGAAAAGTCTTAGGTTTCTGGCTTCAAAACATGAGTGATACTGTTAATTAAGATGAAAATATAAAAGTTGGACCGAATTTTTTAAAAAGAGGGGTTTTCTGTTGAATGCTATATTAAGTTAAAAATACCTGTGAAAAGGACAGTCCGATAAAGGTATCTGTACCAGTCTAGGAGAAAAAATTACTGACATAGGAGAAAAATTGTGCCCAAATAATCATATGAGAGCTCTCAAGATATACAGTACATGGTAAATTAACTGTATAGCTATAGTTATAGCTATCTATAGCTATAACCTTAGCTATAGATGAGAACACTCAGGGGAAATTTGTTAAGACAGAAACAAGTCTAACAATGCCAGAAATTCATAGTATTTGAGGAGCAGGCAGAGAAGAAAACTATGAAAGGTCAAGAAAAAACAGGCAGAGCTTTGTGACCTTGAAGTCGATAAATGAAGTTGTAGAAGCCAATTGAAGAAAATTTCAAAGAGATCTTCCGCCAGGCACAGTGGCTCATGCCTGTAATCCCAGCACTTTGAGAGGCCCAGCACTTTTAAGATGTGGGTGGATCACTCGAGCCCAGGAGTTCAAGACCAGCCTGGGCAACATGGTAAAACCATCTCTATAAAAAAGGCAAAATTAGCTGGGTGTGGTGGTGCACACCTGTGGTCTCAGCTACTTGGGAGGCTGAGGTGGGAGAATTGCTTGAACCCAGAAGGTGGAGGTTGTAGTGAGCCAAGATGGTGCCACTGCACTGCAGCCTGGGTAACAGTGCAAGAACCTGCCTCAAAAAAAAAAAAAAAAAAAAAGAGAGAGATCCTCAGTACCTGACATAGAAAGGTAAAACTCAGCTTTTCAGCTCACACTGAAATAAGTCTTTAGGTTTGGCAATTTTGTCATTGGTAATCTGAATAAAAATAATCTTAATATGATGATAGAATCCAGTGTAACAGCTTGAGAAGTAAATTAGAGTTAAGTAGATAAAAGTTAACAGGAGAAAAGTAATAAAAATGGCATTTTATCTCCAGAAATCTGGGTGGGAAAAGAGGGGTGACAATAAGCAGCTACTTAAAGGGTTGAAAAGGACCCATTTAGAATGGGAAACCATAAACATCTTTGTAGGCAAAGGGGAAGGCAGGCACATGATAGGTGCTCAGTAAACATATGTTGATTTTTAATATTCAAAAGAAATTAAAGAAGTAGTATATTACCATTGCCTGTGAATAACTCCTCTGTCTAAACCCTTTAGAGCTGCGCTGTCCAGTATAGTAGCCAGTAGCCACACAGCTATTGACCATCTATATATGGCTAGTCTGAATTGAGATGTGTAAGTGTAAAATACATACGGATTTCAAAGACTTGTATAAAAATATTTTTATGTTAATTACATGTTGAAATAATAGTTGGAGCATATTGGGTTAAATAAAAGGTAGTATTAAAATTAAATTACTTCTAGACTCTAGTTCCAATCTCCTTAGCTTTGTAGAACTGAAAGCCACCTTAGAGATCATCCAGCTCAGAACTTTGATTTCACTCTTGCCATAATTGAGAGAAGTTGAGCCTATTGCCCTAACAGTACCTTACTGTTAAGCTAGGGCTAGAATTCATTTTTGCTTTTCTTAATGCAACATATTTTCCATTCTACCAAATTTCTTCCATACCATATGCTTGGCAAAATAATTTCCAGCCGTCCTTCCTGTACTTGCTTATCTCAGTTTTGCTGTTGTTATTCTCTCTCCTGGAGTTAGTCTTTCTTTACTTTTTCTGCCCATCCCAAAACCAACAGATTCCTTCAGGGTGCTACTGTTTTAATATTTAGTCACATAAATATTAGTCTGTTCTCACACTGCTAATAAAGACATACCCAAGACTGGGTAATTTTTAAGAAAAAGAGGTTTAATGGACTCACAGTTCCATGTGGCTGAGGAGGCCTCATAATCATAGTGGAAGGCAAAAGGCACATCTTATATGGCAGCAGACAAGAGAAAGAACTTGTGCAGGAGAACTCTTTTTTTATAAAACCATCAGATCTTATAAGACTTACTCATTATCAAGAGAACAGCACAGGAAAGACCTGCCCCCATGATTCAGTTACTTACCGCTGGTTCCCTCCCATAACAGGTGGGAACTGGGAGCTATAAATCAAAATAAGATTTAATATTGGTTTAGGTTATTTTTTGTTTTTCTCCTCTAGAAAAAATATAAAGAAACTAAAATGATCTATAATGCTCTCTTGAGTGCAGGTTTTAGATATCTCTTATCCCAGTTCCCAGCATGGTTGGTTCCTAATAGATAAGCCTACAAACTGATATTTTGTAAGGATTTGAACTTTCAGTAGAGAGAACAGTTTGTTAATAGCCAGAAATTTTCCCTTTCTGCCTCCTTATATAGGTTGCATATCATCTGTGGGGTACAGGAATGAGAAAGTATGTTTTATAAGGTAAAAACGAAAATTCAAAGATGAAACAACAATAAGGTAAAGCCAGAGAAAGGAATATTTCACATAAACATTCTGTATACATTAGGCAGAGTCTAATAAATGTTTTTGGGTGCATACTAAAATACTAATAAAACATTTGCTTATAAGAGAATAAATACCTTTCTAGTTTTTAATTCAATTTTAGTTTTACTGGTGTAACCTGTTTCCCTTCTGTCTTATTAGCTAAATGCATTCATTTGTTATTGTACAGTTGAAGTTGGAAGTCTAAAAGCATATTTATTAAGGTGAAAAGAATATTTATTAAGGTGAATATTGTGGAGATGAAATTATGGAAGAGTTTAGCTTCTTTATATTTTTATAGGCATTTTTACTTGTACTTTTATCGGAAAAAAAAATTTATACTTAAATGCTTATGAAAACTAATGTATAAAATGCCACTTTTAATTAATGGCATTTATTGAAAGGACAAGATAGACATTTTATTTTTCCCTTCAGGTATGATAACCATAAAACTATTACCTGGAAGTCTGTTGGCAATTTAACATTAATTAAGAAAAACTTAACTTCTGTCCTTTTGTTCCCAGATAAAAATGAAGATTTAAGGAAACTTGCAGAGAATGAAATAACCTTGTGTCAAAAAGAAATAACTCAGTTGAAACATCAGGTATGGTATTTCTACAAAGAGTAAAGCATTTGTGCTATTCTTAGGCACTAAAGGTTATTAAAAGTTTATTAAAAAACAAGTGACTAGCTTGTTACTGTTTCGAATAAACTGGGTTTTAAAGTTTTTATTTTCTAGATTTATTGAGGTATAAATTAACCCCCAAAATTGTATATATTTAAGGTATATGATGTGATGTTTTCCTATATGCATACATTTTAAAATGATTACCACTATGAATAAACTGGTTTTTAAAGCAAGAACAAACTTCACATGGTCCTCTTTTCATCATACTAAAAGTATTGTAGAGCTCTCACAGAAAGATAAATGTCACAGTGATAGTATTTTCTGGAAAGGCAGTGAAATATTGGCATATCTTCCCTTTTTTTTTTTTTTTAAGACAGCTGAGAAGTAGACACGAGGCAGAAGAGGTTATATGAAAGGACTTCAAAAGTTTGTGGAAAACTGGAATTAAAAGATAAAAATATATATAAACTTTAATTTATTGACATAAATGCCATCAGCTATCAAGTTCAAGACACTTTTAGGCAAAAAGGTGATACACTAGCATTTAATACATCCCTAAAGAACTGAGGGTCCTGGGAATTTAACCATATCAATGTAGTCTTTTTTATAAACTAAAGAACAATGAGTACCCTTTACACATTTTTTAAGAGTAGGAAACAAAAATAAAAGGAGGAGCCAAATAAGAACTGTAATGTGAATGCCTATGGATTTTCCATGGAAACTCTCATTGCCTCTCTTTGATGAGAGGAATGAGCAGGGGCACTGGTGTGGTAGAGGACTCTGGTGAAGCTTTCCACTAAAACTTTGGCTAACTTTCTCAAAACCCTCATAATCAGATATTATTGTTCTTTGACCCTCAAGAATGTCAACAAGCAAGATGCTTTGAGCATCCCCAAAAACATGATTGCCACGACCTTTGCCGATGGCCAGTCTGCTTTCACTTTGACTGAACGGACCCCTTCCATCTCTTGGTGGCCATCATTTTGATTATACTTTGTCTCCAGGATCATACTGGTAAAGCCATGTTTCACTTCCGGTTACAATTCAAAGAAATGCTTCAGGATCTTGATCCAATTTGTTTAAAATTTCTATTGAAAGCTCTGCTCTGGCCTGCAGCTGATCTGCATGCAAAAGTTCTGGCACACATCCCGTGGAAAATTTGCTCACCTGTAATTTTTTTGTCAGAATTGTGTAAGCTGAACAAGTTGAGATGTCTGTGGCTGTTGTTTCTGCTGTTAATGACCAGTCCTCTTCAGTTAGGACATAAATAAGATTAAATTTTTTCCTTACAAATTGATGTGAATGGTCTGCCACTGTGGGCTTTTTCAACATCATCTTGTCCCTTCTTAAAAGAGTTATCCATTTGTAAACTGCTGATTTCTTTAAGGCATTGTCCCCATAAACTTCATAAAGCATCAGTGATTTCACCATTCTTCTACCCAAGCTTCACCAACAAGTTATTGTTTGTTCTTGCTTCAATTTTAGCAGAGTTCATATTACTCTTATAGGGGCTTTTTGCAAACTGATACCCTTCTTAGTGCCTCAAACTAGAGCCTGTAACTTGTTATAACTAGTTAACACGAGTTTATTTTGTTGCAAAATAACTTTGAAATACAACTTCTTGAAGTTCCCTGGTAGAGTGATAGTCGACTGTGAGCTCCTCAGGGGCAGGAATATTTATTTTGCGTCTCTGACACTATTTAGAATGCCAACGTAGAGTAGGCCCACGATTTTAAGAATTGGGTTATGTTGCTTTGGTTATATATCCAGGAGAATCGCAGAACATATAGGAGTTCATGAAGACTAATTATTATATAAAATTTGAGTCACTCTTTGCTAATTTTTTAAAACAGAGACTAAAGGTTGACAGCAGTTACCTCTGGGGCTAAGTGAAAGAATATGTTACGTGAGGAAGGAGCCAGGGAAGGGGGTACTTATTTTTGAGAGTCTGCCTCCTCTTTAGCCAAATGTGAAAATTACTAAAAATTAATGTTCCTATAAACTGTGTTAGAGAGGAGAATTCCACTATAAGGTGAAAAGTGTAGTGTAGCTCGTGTTTTACCCACTATCTAAATTTTGTATGAATAAGAAGCATATGTATATTAAAGGTTTCTGTTGAGTGTCTAGTAATCATCAGGCAGAGGTACAATCCATTATTTGTTCAAAATTTAAATGATAATGTTGTATTGTCATAGGCTAGAGAGATGGAGAAGTAGTAACTAGCATAGCTTCTGACCAGTGTCAAGTGTGATGGCAGTGTACTTAGGTACATTCAGGTTCAATTCTAGCTCTTCCACTTTTGAGTTGTGTAATGTTGGCGCCACTAGATAATTCAATCCCTATAAAGTTAGTTGAGCTGTTAATAATACTTACCCAAGATTGTTTTAAAAATTAAAGTATGTACAGTGCTTAGATTACCTACCACGTATTAAAGAACCAATAATTTTGGCAGCTTTTCTTACTAGTGCACCTAATCTAAGAAGTCTTTATTCTAGATCCCCTTGATGAGAAACATACTATTATAATGGAGGAAAGACTGATCTAGGCACAAAGAGTTGTGTTTTTGCGCCTGCTTGGCCAATAACATAACACTTTGCCTTTTAATAAGCCATTTAATCTCTGTTAACTTCTGTTTCCTTGACATGTAAAATTAAAGAATTGGACCAGATAATCTCTAAGGGCCTTTTTAGTTTCAAAATTACAAGTTTCTCTTCCATAATAAGAAATCTTAAAATAATATAAATGCAATTTTGAGTGCTTTTGTTTTTCTATCATACCAGGCATTAAATTGCAAGAGGATGGAGCTAGAATCTTCTTTTGTTCTCTACAACAGTATTATTTCCTAATCACAGAAAGCACACATTATTAACTGAACAGAGAACTGATCTAAAGCATATAAGAACTCCAAGAGACAATAAAACAAGCTTGAAATTTTAGCTGAATCTGACAGCATTTATAATGTAACATTAATAATTTATGGAAGTTACACATTATACAATTCTAATTGGCAAGATGGTTGAACAGTACTCAGCAATATTATTTGCCTGGCGAAACTTAAGTCAAATATTTAAAAATTCCTGAATCTAATCATTTAGCTTTTATTTTTTGGTAAATTTTAAATCTTAATTATAGGAGGGGTGATATTTTTGTATTTACAGATTATCTTACTTTTGGTTCCCTCAGAAGAAACAGATGAAAATGATTTGATCCTGGAAGTAACTGCAGGAGTTGGAGGTCAGGAGGCAATGTTGTTTACTTCAGAGATGTTTGATATGTATCAGCGATATGCTGCATTTAAAAGATGGCATTTTGAAACCCTGGAATATTTTCCAAGTGAAATAGGTCAGTAAACTATTCATTCTGTTTTGGGTAAAGTGTTGAGGAAAAGAGTTGGAAAGACCATGACTAGGCTTTAGAACTGATCTCTAATGATGCTTATGTAGTTTTATGCTCATCATTTACCTAATAAATTTGAATGTAAATACAATAATTTTGAAATGACCTATAAAATGTAATGGATATTGTTCTCTATGCAGTATCTAGATGCTTAGAAAATAAAAGAAAAAAAACTGTAATGGATAGTCTTTCAATAATACTAACCATTGAATTACTAACAGTCTTCAAAAGTAGCCTTAGATGTGTTATTGATGTCAATTGATTAGCCCCATAAATGCTTTAATAATTGTAAGCAGTAAAGACAAATATTAAAACATTGAATATTTAGTATGTTTTACAGTCTCCATGTTTATCTCCTTTTATGACTTCCAAAATATACCTCAAGATAGTAGACGTGATGGTCAATTATAAAAGGCAGGAATAATAAAAATAATTCTGTTTCCCTATATTTTCAAGGTGGCCTTAGACATGCATCTGCCAGCATTGGGGGTTCAGAAGCCTATAGGCACATGAAATTTGAAGGAGGTGTGCACAGAGTACAAAGGGTGCCAAAGACAGAAAAGCAAGGCCGCATCCATACTAGCACCATGACTGTAGCAATATTACCCCAACCAACTGAGGTAAGGCGTAAGCCCCTCTCCTTGGACTCCTGGGCTTAGCACAGTGCCCTGCCCCCAGAGTAACGTTCAGTTTACTGAATTGACTATCTCCTTTTCATTTGGTCTTCCTTGTGTATTTTAAGTTGCATAATATCTCAGTCCAAAAAATATGATTTTATAATGTTAAAAATTAAGGATTTCTCAATGATACAATCTTGCATTTTCTGTGTATTAGTATTTTCCTACTATGTAGTTATTGTGAGATCATCTCTGTGGGTGAAATAATCACCTATTTAAATATGGACTAGTTGTCTTTATGGTAACTTCTGCCTTATAGGACTGGTTTGTGGGGTATTAACAGCAAGAATCCTATTTAACAAAGGTAATTACTTAACCAAATCGCTGCTTCATAACCCAGTTACATTAAAATGAAACTATATTGTTGTACTATTCATAATGAGTATACTTTATTCTCACAAAGCAAATTCTCAGTCTGTATTTTTAAGATAACTTAGTGTAGGAGTTCTGTTTTGCTTCATTTCCCTTCTGCTGAAAAGTGATAAGAAATATCTGACTTGTTTTTCAGAATGAAGTGTGAATGCTTTGAGAAGGAACTTTCAGTGTTTCCTACGCTAATTTTGGGGAGGAGTGCTATTTGACTCTGTAATAGGGTTAATGGAATTCCTTTCTTTAGGTCTTATTAGTTTATTTAGATCTAATTTTTGTGTGAAGCGTACATGAGAAACTAAGCAGTTAAGGGAGAGAGTAAAGTAGAATAAATGGCAGGAGCCACACCTAGGAACCTAGTCACTTAGGTTTAAGCATGTTGGGGTGGAACTTTTAAGGAAAAGATGGGAGACTGAAGTCCATGAATCATCTAATTCTTCTAGCAACCATAGAGGGAGTCATACAGGGGGACATAGAGGTGGAGGGCCCAGGGAATGGTAGGATTCTTGCTGCCAGAGTTGCAGACATGTCACAGAGTGGTTCATAGTTGTTCACGAAACAGTGCTTTTGATGGTGACTCCCAGGACAGAGCATTACCTTGACCTCATATCCTAGTGTGTTCAGGAATTGAGTCTATACCCATGACTTCTTGGCCACTCTCATTTCCATTTGGCTCACCTTTGCTTCCAAATATGTTTGAAATAAAACAAAACAGACCCTTCCCACATTTCTCAAGCTACCATTGTTTTTTTCTGAGGCTAGGCTCTTTAACTCAGAAAATTTTGAAGAATCTTACCTTAGCTCATACATTCACAGTTATAAAAGTAGGCAGAACAGTATCAAGTTCTGCTGTTTCTGTGGTAAGAAATGGGTAAAGAGAAGCCAGGTTTTTGAGGATTAGGAAGGATTTGTTTCTCAAAACCGTACTGTCCTGTACTATTTTGATTCCTTACTCTTCCAAAAAGCAAAAAAGTTTTAAAAATAGTATCCTTCTAGCTACTTCCTAGTCTTAAAATGAAACCTCCTAAACCTTACATGAATTCTGTACTTGTGTATTTATAAATGGGTCACTCTTGCCTTTATAAAGTTGATACATGTAATATTTTAAAATCCCAACTTTTCTTCTTTATAGATTAATCTGGTGATTAATTCAAAAGATTTGAGAATTGACACTAAGCGAGCCAGTGGAGCTGGGGGGCAGCATGTAAATACCACAGACAGTGCTGTCCGGATAGTTCATCTTCCAACAGGTATGTGCTTATTTCTTCAACATATAACACAAAAGAAATCCATTTTGGAATAATTTGACTAATTTTCCACTGAAATAGATCCATGGTTACCAGAGAAATATATACTACTACTAAGGACTGTTATTAAATACGTGATTTACTTAGAATCCTTACCTGATTCTCTGTGGGATAATTGAAAGGCCAGGAAGAGGGAGGGATCCAAACGCAGGGAATGTCTCTATTAATAACTATAGAAGGTGTGGATAGTCCTTCCAGGAAGACTTCTGAAGTTTATACTTAAAAAGAAAATCTTCACAGGAAAGTAATTATCATGGGTTCTTTATCAGAAAATGCTCCAAGTCATTGGTTCTGAGCCTTTTTGCAGGGGAGGGCCTCTTTTAAAAATGACATGAAAAGCACTGGACCTCCTACCCAGAAACATATATACAGTTTTGCATATAATTGCAGGGGCTTCTTTCCATAAGTTCATTCACAGACCTCCAGGGGATCTGATTCTAGATAGTTAGGCAAAGGGACTTTATCCAAATCTTTAAGTCTCCAGTATACTGTAGGTTGAACTAAAGTCTTTCAGTGAGTGACATGTGATAAAGAGCATATGGATAGCAAATCTCAGTTATCTAGAAAGGAAACAAGAATCTCTTACTAGGACTGATCTCAAATGGGCATAATCCCTATTAACTAATAGTTGTTGAGGAGAGTATTTGATTGCTGTGATTTTGTTATTTTAATTATGAGAATATCCTCATGTTAAATGGATATGTCTTAGGTAATACAGAATATGAAACAGAAATTGAGGAAAAATGGATATCCTAAAAATATTAAGCAATTTTCTCTAGTAATAGGATTTTTCATATATCTTAGTTTCTATAAGTAGTTGTTACTTTCAAAACATGGTGGCTAGCTGAGGGGAAACAATCCATACTAAATGATTTATGCTTATAGTTTAGTATGTATGCCTTCAGTAGAGAAGTACTTTGTGCTATTGTTCAAACTTAAATTTTCAGTTTCCTGATAAACTCCGCAAAAGTTAAGTCTATAGTCTCTCCCTTTTTTATTAGAGTCCTGTTTTTTCCCCTCATAAAGGAAGAAGAAAAAGGCTGAGAAGGAAAAGGAGTATTCCTTGATAATAAGTAAAGAAGATTTTTCTATTAAAACTTTTTAATTCTCATAACACTATTCAGGTATTGTTTCTGAATGTCAACAAGAGAGATCTCAACTGAAAAATAAAGAGCTGGCTATGAAAAAGTTACGTGCAAAACTGTACAGCATGCATCTAGAAGAAGAAACAAATAAGAGAGACAATGCTAGAAAAATTCAGGTAAAAATGAACTGTAAAAATGCTTTTAGAGGATAGACATTTTTATTTAACAGCTTTTTTTTGATAACTCGGTTTTTACATATCATATTTGTTTTAACCTGTGTTTAAACAATTCAAATAGTCTAATGGCTATACTTGTTCGATAGTAATCTTACACCTCTGCCCTGTTTTCTGTATTCAAAGGTATTTTTCTCAGACTTTTAATCAGTTACTAAAAGTAAAGATATGTACTGAGTCCTCATTCATTTTTAATCCTTTGAAATTAGAATGATGCTAGAAAGTTGGAAAGCAAACTCAACTTGGCTTTCTCCCTGTTTGGTATTTAATTTTTTTTTATTTTTTATTTTTTTTTTTGAGACAGTTTCGTTCTGTTGCCCAGACTGGAGTGCAGTGGTGCGATCTCAGCTCACTGTAATCTCCGCCTCCAGGGTTCAAGCAATTCTCCTCCTTCAGCCTCCTGAGTAGCTGGGATTACAGGCGTGTGCCTGGACGCCTGGCTAATTTTTTATATTTTTAGTAGAGACAGGGTTTTGCCCTGTTAGGCAGGCTGGTCTCAAACTCCTGACCTCAGGTGATCTGCCAAACTCAGCCTCACAAAGTGCAGGGATGACAGGCCTGAGCCACCTCGCCCAGTGGTATTTTTTTATAACTACAGAGCCTTTTAAGAATTCCTAAATATGGAAAACTCACCACTTTGTTACCAGTGAAGATGACTGCATTAATTCACAGAGATTACATGTATTCAGTGACTATAGGAATAAAAACCATGTGCCAGGCTCTGTACTCATCATCACTGTGTAGTCGACACTGTATTTTGCAGATGGGGAAACTAAGTTGCCTGAGGTCATGGAACATTGAAATGGCTGAGGTAGGATTCAGATATTAATCTGACTGTAGAGCAGATTTTTTTTTTCTATATCATATTCCCATGTCATTTGGGGATTCTTTAAAACCTGGTTCTTGCATTTTGATTCATGTTATAAATCAAGAACTTCGTTTTCAAATAAGTTAAATTTGTAGGTTTAAACTGCCCTGAATCTAACAACATCTCATCTTTTTTTTTTCCTATATACAGATTGGAAGTAAAGGAAGATCCGAGAAAATAAGAACATATAATTTTCCACAGAACCGGGTCACAGATCACAGAATAAGCAAGTCACTGCATGATCTTCAGACTTTTATGCAAGGGGATTATCTACTGGATGAACTTGTACAGTCACTGAAGGAATACGCCGATTATGAATCTTTAGTAGAAATTATTTACCAAAAAAGTTTAAGTTGATTTATTTATAGACTTTCGTAGCTTAGAAAAATTCTACTACAGCACATCCACATAGTGTGAAAATACCATTATTCTCTTAAAAAAACATGAATTAACACATTTGGAAGTAATATGCATATTCTGAAGTCATAGATAATTTACATAGATCTCTCTCAATGCATTTAATAGAAATCATACAATATGCAGATGGTCCTTGATTTACATCATGGTTAATTCCCAATAAACCCATCATAAGTTAAAAATGCATGTAACATTAGCAACACAACAGTCTCCTACTTACTGACAATTTTCCAACTTTACCATGGTGTGAAAGAGGTATGATTCGTTAAGTCCTAAGGAGCTCCTAAGCTTGAAATGGGGCTACATCTTGATAAACCCATCAGAAAGTCAAATAATCCTAAAACCATCGTGTAAGTTGGTGACCACCTGTAATCATGACATGGTGTAAATCTTGGATGCTTCCTTGCAATAAATAGATAAAGGAAAATCATCCTTTGTCATGTTCTATGAAAATATTGAATGATCAAAAATTCAGTTTAAATCTTTACTGTGAAAAACTTTAAACGTAAAGTAGTAGAAATAGGACAGTAAATATTGTATCATAATATCCAGTCAGGAGACAGAAACCATACCATTAACTTCAACAGGAATAACTTCATATAAAAAACTTAACTGATAATGATATTAGCTATTAAGAGGGATAAACATGAGCTATAATGTCCTACGATGGAGAGTACACATAAACTGTCACAGTATCCTCTTGAAAGCAAGAGGAGAAGCAAGAGAAGCCCCTTTATCCTGCAGTGCCCTTCCACCGCCACCTACTGACAAAACGTGGTGCTACCTGGCAAAGGAGAAATGTTCAGTGTGCTATGGCTTAAGTGTTGCCAATGTGATAGCATCAAGAAGAGGTGGGGCCTTAAGAGGTCACTAGGCCATGAGGGATTCTCTCTCAGGACTGGGATTAAGGCCCTTAGAGACCTCAGGGAGCATCCTGCTAGCTTGCCTTCTGTATGTGAGAAGACAGCAAGAAAAACCCTAGTCAAACAAGTGCCAGCTCCTTGATCTTAGACTTCCCATCCTCCAGAACTGTGGGAAACACATTGCTGTTCTTCATAAATTACCCAGTCTCCCATATTCTGTTACAGCAACACAAAATGAAGATACCATACCTGAACATTTATCACAAGGTACTATATGTACTGCTTTATTCTGGTCTCGGTATTCTGTGCTTAATAAGGAAATGGATCAGGGTATGCAGAAACAAGTTACTGCGATGCCTCTCACAATGTCATTATGGTAAGATTATGTTTTCATCATTCTCGTCTGTTTGGTAGCTAACACCATGCTATAGTAGGCACTAAATAGATAACTAAAAACATATCTGAAGTATCTGTCTAGAAATCTGGTGTACCATTCATGAAGAACCAAAATTCAACTTAATTTCAAAGGGCTGAAGTGCCAGTTAATCAAAATTCATTAGCTCTTAATGGTACTACCACTCTCAAATTTAAAATGACACCTTAAGTTCCTCTTCCTTGCATTGGATTTATTGCTAAATCCTAGTAAATACTTTTAATCCTTTTCAATTCCATTACCACTGCTCTTATCCAGAATTACTTCTCAGACTAATAGTCACCTGACTTCTCCCCACATCCATTCTATTTGCTAATTATGGTTAAAAATAAATAAATGCCAAACCAATCTTTCTAAAAAGCAAGACTCTGATCTCATCACTCCTTTGGGCAACAATGTAAAAGCTCCCATTGCCTCCCAAATAAAACCAGCTCTTTATTGTGCATACATTACATCCATGATCTGTGTCTACCATCATTTTGTGTTAGCTCATTTTACACACCAGCTCCCTTATGCCACATCAAATTAATTCATCCTGAAAAATGCAACTGCATTTACCCTTTCCCTTATTTTGTTCTTTATGCTGTAGGCCTCCTTTGTCCCCGTTTCTTCAGAAGACATCCCCTACAGCCATGGTTCTCATCCAGAGGCCTTTTGCCCCCCAGGAGACATCTGGCAATGTTTAGAAACAGTTATCACAACTGGAAGAAGAAATAATAGAGATGCTGCTAAACCCTATAAGAGTTATCTGGCCCAAAATGCGCTGATGTTAAGAAACCCTGTACTACAGATTATTCCCTTATCCTGGTACATAGCAGTAACTCCTTTTTCCTGTGAAAATTTACACAAATTTTTTTTTCTTGTTGCCCAGGCTGGAGTGCAATGGCACAATCTCAGCTCACTGCAACCTCTGCCACTTGGGTTCAAGTAATTCTCCTACCTCAGCCTCCCAAGAAGCTGGGATTACAGGCGCCCGCCACCACACACAGCTAATTTTTTGTATTTTTAATAGAGATGGGGTTTCACAATGTTGGCCAGGCTGGTATCGAACTCCTGACCTCGGGTGATCCGCCAAGGCTGGGATTACAGGCGTGAGCCACCATGCTGGGCCGAAATTCCCACAAATTTAAATGTATTTGACTCATCCAGTGTTCTATATAGCTTTATTTTATACACCTTAACCTCACAACACATGCCTCATGATTCGTATTCAGAAATTATTTACTGAACATCTATTATTCTATTAGGTGGCAAGCTCACAGAGAGTAAGCACAAGGGCAGGTATCATGTCCCAATTATTTCCGTATATCCCATGATGTCTTGCATGTGGTAGATCTGCAATAAGAATTTTATGAAAGAATGAGGGCAGTTCTTGCTGCACTTTTATGTTCTAGCTAAACACCCAACAGCTAATTGATGCTGATTTGAAAAATGACGTATATACATCTATTGGCATCTAGTAAAATTCAGAATGTCCCCCTGCCCTTAATTTTTTGGTCACCAGGCTGGAATGCAGTGATGCAATCTCAGTTCACTGCAACCTCCGCCTCTGGGCTCAAGCTATCCTCCCACTTTGGCCTCCCAAGTAGCTAGGACTACAGGTGTACACCACCATGTCCGACTAATTTTTGCTTTATTTGTTTTCAGTAGAGATGGGGTTTTGCCATGTTGACTCCTGGGCTCAAATAATCCTCCTGCCTCTGCCTCCCAAAGTGCTGGGGTTACATGCATGAGCCAAGTGGCCCTAAGTTTCTCACTTAGATGAGAATGAACAGGTGCCAGTGAACTGAACATGTTAACAGTTATGAATAATATTTTATCATAAAGCTCAAAACATCATTTAAAGTCAATGATTCAGTAACTCAATAAACTGGAAAAAACTGACAAATTATTCCAGTATGCAACAAAACATGCTTGGTTCTTTCTATTACGACAGAAATTTTGATTTCTCCAATAATATGTCAGCCTTTTTCTGGAGAATTAAAAAACTGCTGAAAAACACATCTAAGCTGAGAATAAGATCCAAAGGTTGTATTCCAAATGCTCAGCTAATTTAATGAGCCAGGCGTGGTGGCTCACGCCTGTAATCCCAGCACTTGCCAAGGAGGTGAAACCCTATCTCTACTAAAAATACAAAAATTAGCCAGGCGTGGTGGCACACTCTGATAAATCCCAGCTACTTGGGAGGCTGAGGCAGGAGAATCCCTTGAACCTGGGAGGCAGGGGTTACAGTGAGCCGAGATCGGACCACTGCACTCCAGCCTGGGCTACAGAGACAGACTCTGTCTCAAAAAAAATAAAAATAATTTAATGAGAACCTTTGTCTGCCATGAATTTTGTATTTCTGCCGGCATCTGAAAATAAAAGAGGTGAACACAGATCTCTAAGGTCAAATTGTGAAGTAATGTGAAATGTACTAAAAGCAACCAAGTTTCCAACAAATAGTGTTGTCGGTTAGCATAGCATAAAAGGAAACGACAGGGACTTTTTGAACCCTGCAGACTGGCACTGGAATCTCTGCTTACTGGCTGTGTGGTTCTGGTAGCCACAGTGAGAATTAACCCACACTGAGAAGCACAATCATTATACACTAAAAATAATGCTCAATTATTGTGAGAATGAAAGGCTAAATTTACATTAAAAAGCTATTGTAGTTTTAATATTCTATCAACAAATAACTCCCTTGCCAAAATCCTTCCAAAAGCCAACCACTGCAATCAGAAGAAAGTCTAAACTCTGCATGGAAAAACTACAACGTCCTACAGATCTGGTTTCTGCCTACCTTTCTAATCTAATCTCCTCTCTTTCTTGCTCACTGAGTTCTAATCAGATATTCCCTCTGCTTATTATGCACCTCTGCATTGCCAGTTCAACACTCACATCTGGGTCCAAAGACTCAGAAAGCGTCCTGACCGTCCAGAATCCTTAACCTATACTCATTTGTCGTTGTAAACTCCCTGAAGGACAAGACTTTGCCTTTTCAACCCTGAATCTCCAGGACCTAGCTCCAGCCAGGGCCAGGATCGGGTAAGGCAAGTGAAGCACACGCCTCCAGTGCCTTTACGAGATGAAAAAAATTTCAGTAATCAAGACTGACACGATTTTAATGTAACATTTTTAAAAACAAAAAAGGCAGGGCGGGCGCGGTGGCTCACACCTGTAATCCCAGCACTTTTGGAGGTGAGGCAGGCGGATCACGAGGTTAGGAGATCGAGACCAACTTGGCCAACATGGTGAAACCCCGACTCTACTAAAAATACAAAAATTAGCTGCACGTGGTGGCGCGCACCTATAGTCCCGGCTACTCGGGAAGCTGAGGCAGGAGAATCACTTGAACTCGGGAGGCGGAGGTTGCAGTCAGCCGAGATCGCGCCGCTGCACTCCAGCCTGGCTACAGAGCGAGACTCCGTCTCAAAAACAAAAAAAAAGGCAAAAAACCCATGATGAACTAATTATCAAAGTTTTAGGTAAACCAGGATCCACCCAGCACTTGTATGATTAATCTTAAACCTGGCCGCGCCACACAGGACTTGTCACGAATGGTACTGAGCACTACAGCCAAGAACTCACTCCGAGGCTGCAGAAAGGTAACAGAGGGAAACAGCAAATGAGGATTCGCCTTTTTGGAGCTCACATCCCGTTGCTTCACTGGGCTGTAGCCATAAAGCTGAGTTCAAGGAATGCACTGCCTTAAGTGCACATTCATATTGTGAAAAGTTGAGCATCACTAATACTCTGGTACACTTTCATACTGATATCCATGCCAATCATCACTAAAAAAGATTCCCTTGGCCAGGAGGCTCCAGCCTACTTATTCTTTTCTTGGGAGTAGGACTACAGTCACCTGCGCTTGGCCCTTGAAGGTTAAGGACAAAAACCCAGGACAGCGTATGTGCACACTAGTAAACTTAACGTTCCTATAAAAAATAGCGTCTGAAGGGTGGTTTAAAATACAAATAAATACGTCAGCAAGGAAGAAGTACCTCGGTCCCACCCTCGGCCCCGCCGGAAGGCCCTGGAAGACGCAGCCGCAGATCTCCCGCCACAGCCGCGGTCAGCCCAGCGCAGAGAGGGCCGAACAGCTCCTCGCTGGGGCCCGCCCCTCGCCCTCCCCCGGGAAAATTGCGGGGGACCCCAGCGCGCAGGCGCCGTCCCGCCAACTCCGCAGCCACAGCCCGCCAAGGCGCCTGCGCAGAGGTGTGGGTCAGGGGGAGGGGCGAGTAAGGAGGGAGAGCAGAGTGCGCGCGTAAATCCTAGAGAGGCGGGCTAAGCCGGGCTTGGGGGAGGGTTCGTCTTCCGGAAAGTCTGGATTCGCGGACGATCCGAATTGCCGCTCACCGAACTCCCGCTCCAGAGATTATCGAAGAAAATCGGCTGCCATTTGCATCCATCGAAGATCTCCAAATGGAGGCCGGCGCTGAATTTGGGCTGAGATTAGGACTTGCAGGAGGCCAGTGCGGGAGACGGCGGAGGGAACCTTGGCGGGCGCACGCATGCGTGGTAGGCCCCCCTCACGTGTGGCCTGGCCGTGGCCTCCCCGCGCTCGGAGGTCCCGCCCCCGGCCACAGCATCTTTCCGGACCAGGGGAACCGGTAAGTTGGAAGGGGGCTGGGCTTCGCGGTTCAGCCCCGCCTCGGCAGCATCCAATTGGGCGCGGATGAGGGCTCCCCCTCCAACCGCCCTCCTATTGGTCTGCGAGTGCGAGCGACGCGCCTCATTGGGCCGCGCCGATTTAGGCACCAAATTCAAAGATTTTAAAAGTACCAGCTGGCGCCTTTTAAGAGACAGCTCTGTGAAGCAGGCAGGTTGCTCAGCTGTCCCCAGAGTGGTTTCTCCACCTGAGGCGGACTTCACGTCGGCTGGCATGAGCCGGCACCCCTGCAGCTGCGCCCCACGGCCACCCCGCTGCTCCTGCAGCGCCAGCTCCAGCACCTTGACAGCCGCCGGACGCCCTCGTCCCTCGGACAGTGAGTGAGGGGAGTGGGCGCGAGCGGAACTTGCACGCCAGGAGGGGTGCACGGGGAGGGGCGCAGCCTGCGACCCTAACCCGAAATCTCCCCGAACCTGGACACGCGGCCACACCACAGGCCGGGCTTCAGGCGGTGGCGGCCGTTCCTGAGTCCGGGAGGAGGGCTGGGGGTCGGGGGGAAGCAAGATGTGCAGAGGCGGGATGGCGGGCCGCGGGGGTCCCGCTGCCCATGCTGACCTTGGTCTCCAGCCTCAGGAGGTGTGGGTGCTGGCATCCCAAGGCGCCCTTTTTCCTCCTCGGAAGATCCACCTGCCCCACCCTGCATGATTAGGCGCCAAATGCCCCTCCCCTCCCCCACCACGTAGCCCCCGGCTGTGACAGGGCTGTGAGCTGGCAGCCCCCAGGGCCTGGCCAGGTGCCTCACCCTCGCCTCCTGCGCCCCTTTTCTACATTTCTGCCCTTCACCCTCACAGCCAAAGGCAGTTTCCCCGATTTTTCGCGGTCCCAGCCTTGCTGGCGGGCGCGGGAGATCGCCCTCGCGGTTATCTCCCGCCTCCGCGTGTTCCGCGCCCTGAGGGGCAGCCCCACCGACCCCTCAGGAGTTCCAGGGTGTCCCTCCCCACTCCCGCCAAATGGAGAGACCCCCCTCACCCCATTGGACCAAACTCAACTGGGACATCCAAACAAAAACGTTACTTTTTCCCATTTTTTCCTCCCTTTGCCCATTAACCCAGCCTCAAGGCCTGGAGTGGAATGGGGACAGTTTAAAAAAGCAATTTTTACTACAAACCTTGAATTTGTCTATAGTATTAAGATGATTTTGTGAGAATCGAAGAATTGGTGACTTTTTTTCCCCTGTAACTCCTGAAGAACAAGTCCTTTATTGCAAATCTTGTAGAGAATGGAAGGCACTCAAATGTTTATTTTTATCCTCTTTGTTGCTACCTCTAAATAAAATCGATATGCAATTATTTTTACCTGAGAAACAACCCAAAATGAGAAAAAATTTAGCAAGTCGGTATTACTATTTTGTAATGGCTCTTTTATTTAAAAAGAACTCTAGAAGTCTCAGGAGAAAAGAAAACTTAATAGATTAAGTATATTTCTAGAAGATCCTGGATCTTCAGTCTGCAATCGAAATTCTGAAATTTGATGGCTTTATGAGGGTTTTTTGGTTTTTTTTTATTATTATTGATAACTCCAATTGTCTTTACTACCTTGCTCCTCAGAAAGAATTTACTGCCCGTTGGAGTTTTTTCCCAGTTTACAGGTTTGAGGAGATGAAATTAAAAATACATATATGTTGCCTCCAAATAGTTTTGAAAGTAGATTTTTCTAAAGTTTTTTTTTTTAAGATTACTTTATGGTCACAAGCATTGGGCCTCTTAAATTCTTAAGTAAAGGAATAGCCATGCCCAACGTTGACCACATGGTGGTTATCTGTAGGTATTAGAGACTGGAGCCTAATTATTTTAGTTAACAGAAGAGTTACAAAGATTTTTAAGCCCTGCAGCCTTAATTATATTTAATATGACGTGTCAGGTCTATATTGAAAAGTTAAATATAAGGTCAAACTTCATAAAATTTACTTTTCTTTGTATGACTGGGCCGTGAATTGGTAAGTGAGAAGTTAAACAATGTCATGTATGAGTCTTATTAGTAACTGCACTTGGGGGAAAAATAGGAGGAATAGGACATTCCAAGTTCACAAAGCTAGTCAAAAGGCTAAGCAAGGACTTTCATTCAAACTTGGATCTGATTCTTAAATCTATACATTCTAATGGAAAAGTATGTGGTATTCTGAAATGTATACTTCTGTGTGAAATGTGCTTTTACTACTTTTAAATGTTAATGATTTGCAGTAAGGAATGTGAAAGGATTTGGCTTATGTGATTAAAAAATAGATTGTATTGACTAGATCCTTGTGATAAGGATTTTGCTGTGCATTTAGTCCTGTATTATTGTCTTACTCCCATTTTATGAAACGGATGTTTTAAGAGTTAACTTCATCAGTTTTCCCTAACTTAGTAAATAGCACTGTATACTTTAGATACTCAAGTCTTAAACCCCAGGTTGTTTTTTGTTTGTTTGTTTTGTGTGTGTACTCTCCTTCGTGTCTACATCTGGTAGATTAGCAGCAAGTTGACTTTACCCTCCTAAATAACAGACCTTGAATCTATGCAGTTGTTTTCATTTCCGCTACAATCCTTCTAGTCCAGGTTTCCCACACTCTGTAATTCTGGAATAAACACTTGTAACTATTCTCTCTGCTTCCACTTTTACCTTCCTGCAGTCCATTCTCCACAGCTGCCAATTATCTTTTTGAAATGTAAACCAATTTCTCTCCTCCACTAATATGACCCAACCTACCCCACAAATCTACAGATCATTCCACCTCTTCAACTATAATTTTCAATAACATCCCCCAGCTCAGCCTTACAGGTCTTTCTCTTCCTTTAACACTCACATTTTTCCTTGCTTCCTGTGTTTTCCACTATCTAGAACTCTCCCACCAGATTTCCATAAGGTTTTCAGGTCTCAGAATGCCAGCTTTGCTAAAAGATCATCCCTAATTTCTCTCCCCTACCCTGTCACTGAATGGATGTTGGATAAATAAGTGCAGTGGTTAAACTGAACTCTTAGCCCTCATCTGTTTAATTCATGAGGCTATGTAGCCATGTAATATTTTCTGTCTTTCTGGATAATAAGTCAATTATATGCTACTTCACATAGTTCCCAAATTTGGCCTGATCATTGGAAAACAGTTCAAAGGAATGGATGTAACCTTTTGCAAACTGTTGCTTCAGTTTCCTTTTTCATAAAACATGGTGCTATTCTGTTTATTCTGCACTATTGTTCTGGAAATGAAAAATACATTAGTTTCCCATTTTAAAATTAAATCTGCAACCAACATCCAGATTTCACTTTCATTTAATACCTTTCTCCAAAATAAGAGAACCAGAGTTCCTTGGAGAAATGACTGATTCTAGGGCTGGAAAAGGGAAATTATAAGATGCACTTAGAGCATCTTGTAGTTCCAGAAAGTAAGGGATGTTCAAAACACAAAATGATGTGAAATGGACACCAAGATCAACTGAAAGCTCACAATAGCAAAAGCTGGAACAATTTGAGCAATACTATAAATAGTATTGGATTATAACCAAAAGTCTATCAGTTTATACTGATATAAATGATTGGTAGTATGAATAAATAGGAGATAATGGCCAAATCTACTGTACAGAAGAATTCCAAATGATTTATAAATTTATTCCCCACCCACTTAAGTGTGAGCTGTGCATAATAGCTTCCTTTCAAAAAGTTTCAAATGGAAAAGGAACAAAAAGGAGTAACTTTATAGTTGGAGAAACCTCAGAAATACTACCTCAACCAAGTAATCAAGACTAACATCAGTAATCAAATAATAGCACCTTACCTCTGTGGTCTAAAAACCCACAGTCCAGACTAAAGCTTAGAAAAACTTCAGACAAATCCCAATTGTGGAAAAGGCTACAAAATGACCAATACTCCTCCAAATTGTCAAGGTAACCATAAACAAGGAAATTTTTATAGTCAAGAGGAGCCTAAGGATATACAATGACTAAATGTAATGTGTCCTGGATAAGACCCTGGAACAGAAAAAAGACATTAGGTAGAAACTACGGCAATTCACATAGAATAGGGATTTTAGTTAATAATGCAACAACATTGGTTCATTTGTTGTGACATGCATGCATGCATGTTAGTAATATAAGTTGACCAATGGGTATACAGGGATTCTGTGCTATCCTTGCAACTTTTCTGTAAATTCAAAATCAGTTTATTAAAATTCTTTTTAAATGCTAAATCTTTTTTTCCTTTTCTCTTTTTTTTAAGACAGGGTTTCCCTCTGTCTTCCAGGCTGTAATGTAGTGGTACAGTCACAACTCCCTGCAGCCTCAACCTCCCAGGCTCAAGCAGTTCTCTCGCCTCACCCTCCCTAGTAGCTGGGACTACTCCCACATGCCACCACGCCCAGCTAGTTTCTTTTTTTAAATTTTATGGAGATGGGGTCTCATTTTGTTGCCCAGGCTGGTCCGAACTCTTGAGCTCAAGCAATCTCCCAACCTCAGCCTCCAAAGTACTGGGATTATAGGCATGAGCCATTGCACCTGACACTAAATCTAATTATTCATGTGAAAATACATGTTGTTGCAAGAGGGATGTGTAATAATTGTAATCGTTTTGTTCATTTTAACACCTTAAGTGCTAATTTTGTAAATAAGAGTACAGATTCTAATGCTGTTATTAGCTTAAAAAAAAAGTGGGAAACATATTTTTATATTGTATGTCTTCGTTGTGTCAGGAACTGCCATTTGCTTGGATTTTGTAGTAAGCAATAACGGTCATGTCTGGCCTTTAAGAAACTTAAAGTACTTTTAAACTTTTTAAGTTGGTACTGCTTTGAAGTAGGGTTTGATGAGGTCTGAGATGTTCCCTCAAAAAATGAAGCTATCCATGAGTAATGGATTAGAAGCTAAATAGGCAAAGGAAGCAGAAAAGATATTCTAAGCAGACAAAGGCATAATATACAAAGCCCCTGGGATGAAAAAGTCATTGTTACTGAGGACTGGAAGAGGGCCTGCTCACATGAGAAATCAAATGTACATCTTTTTTTCCTTAGTACCTTAAGTGCTCTTGTACCATAAATTCTGGATTTTCTATCATTTTTATAAACAGTATAAATGTTATTTGTAAGGTCTGTTTTTCCAGAGCACCCCATTATAATGAGGAAGAAAACTCTGGCTCATTTAATCAACTACCTGTATTAGGCAAGCTAAGCTATACTTCAATGTGCTCAATTGTAAAAACAGTTCCCCATCCTACCTCAAAAGGTTTGTAAACATGGGAAATTACAAAGTTCTAAACAAGTATAAAGTATTTGAATCATTATTAGCTCTAATTTTAAAAAACTGTCCATATTCAAAGAATGGTGTTGAATGAAAGAGGTTTTGTAGGGCAACCTTTCAGTAACTGTGTTATAAAGACAGCAGAAAGAAGGTGACTGAATTCCTGAAGTATTTTCAGGCCTTTTTGCTTTAGGTAGCTAAACAAAGCAGAGTATGCCTTCATAGGTGGCTTCTGCTTTTTTATCCTTTCTTATAAATTGTGGTCATCAAACCTAATTTTTTTAGTTGAGGCAAGAATAGAAGCAATCTCTTGGCATTTTATTTGTTTCCTTTGAATGAAAATAGACCACTCAGAATCATTTGTTCTAGATTTAGGGTTAATTAAGGAGCTAGAATTTGTATATTCTTTATTTTTTTATGCAGCTGAACTCTTAATTTTAGGTTTAGTGGGATCCTGGAGCACATACTATGTGTCTTTCACTGTATTAACATTGGGAATTTAGAAGCAGTTTCTCTCTACAAGTTATAGACAACAGTCAGATGTTATAGCCTTGCAGCTCCAAAAGCAGTCTGTTCTGATGTGCCTTCTCAAGAGTAATATAATGCGTATATACTTATTATAAGGTTTAAGTAATATGTTCACATTATTGTCATATCAATAATTAAACTTGGATAATATCACAGCTGTATATGCAAGTACATGTAGACAATACCTAATGCTGAGAGGTTGCAAAGTAACTTTGTATATCCCAATTTAAGAAGTAGGGATATGTGGAAATTTTGCCATTAAGATGTAAATGTTCTTTTTATAGGTTGTAAAGAAGAAGAAAGTTCTACCCTTTCTGTCAAAATGAAGTGTGATTTTAATTGTAACCATGTTCATGCCGGACTGAAACTGGTAAAACCTGATGACATTGGAAGACTAGTTTCCTACACTCCTGGATATTTGGAAGGTTCCTGTAAAGACTATATTAATAAAGACTATGAAAGGCTGTCATGCATTGGGTCACCAGTTGTGAGCCCTAGGATTGTAGAACTTGAAACTGAAAGCAAGCCCTTGCATAACAAGGAAAATCAACATGTACAACAAACACTTAATAATACAAATGAAATAGAAGCACTAGAGACCAGTAGATTTTATGAAGACAGTGGCTATTCCTCATTTTCTCAACTAAGTGGGCTCAGTGAACATGAAGAAGGTAGCCTCCTGGAGGAAAATTTCAGTGACAGTCCACAATCCTGCCTGCTACAGATACAAAGCCCAGACCAATATCCTAACAAAAACTTGCTGCCAGTTCTTCATTTTGAAAAAGTGGTTTGTTCAACATTAAAAAAGAATGCAAAACGAAATCCTAAAGTAGATCGCGAGATGCTGAAGGAAATTATAGCCAAAGGGAATTTTAGACTGCAGAATATAATTGGCAGAAAAATGGGCCTAGAATGTGTAGATATTCTCAGCGAACTCTTTCTAAGAGGACTCAGACATCTCTTAGCAACTATTTTGGCACAACTCAGTGATATGGACTTAATCAAGTAAGTACTGTTTTGAATATACATATTGGCATGATCCACTGAACATTGCTGTTAGTGGCTCAGTGCCACCACCTCATGCAGACTGTTGTACGGGTTGAGTGTCCCTTATCTGAAATGATTGAGACCGGAAGGATTTCAGATATTTTTCAAATTTTGGAATATTTGTATTATACCGTACAGGTTGAACAGCTGAACATCCCTAATCTGAAATCCAAAAGTGCTCCAGTGTACATTTCCTTTGAGCATCGTGTCAGCATTCAAAAATTTTCAGATTTTTGGATTAGAGATGCTCAGCCTGTTGTAGGTAACCTTGCAATGTTGTTTAATTGTGGTAATGACTTTTGCTGGTGTTTTGCTACCTATATACCACTAAGATGAAAAAAAACATAGAATTATGCATTTAATCTAGTCATTTGGAATTTTATATTCATGCTATTACAAAACTGTATTTCTGTTGGCTTAGGATCTTTGTTCCTTTTAGTTTTGAAATTTCTAATATGTAATTTACATCTTTGGGGCTTAACCGTAAAACAGCCTAGTTCCAGTCTACATGTCCAATAGGCATTATGAGTTGTCACACCAGAAAGTGTGAAGCAATTTTTGTCCTTTCCAAGCCATTTTTTGGTGGTAGGGCTCTCCTCCTAGGTTTGACAGTGATGAAAATAAGATCCACAAATAGGGAATTGTTACTTTTTTTTTTTTTTTTTTTTTTTTTTTTTTTTTTTTTTTTTTTTTTTTTTTTTGTGATGTTTTAATGACTGTAACCCAGGGTGGGTGGGATTTGGTGAGAGGTGGGTTTACTGCAACCACCGCC